>CM062816.1:118603086-118706263 GCA_031772625.1 Pinus tabuliformis
ATTTCTTAGCCAGTGGGAGACAAGACGACTACAGGAGCAGTTGATTTAGGTTGTGCGTGGGAAGGGACTGCTCGAGGGTGACGCAGGCCTACGTAGAGGCAGTTTGGACGGCTCACTTGGAGCTGCAGTCAGAGCCTAGATTTTCCTGTGGGGTGAGGGAAATTCTTCACTAGAATTTTGCCAGTATTTTCTCTGTAGGATAGCTAGATTTCGGTATCCAGATTATTGTACTCAAAATTTCTCACTGCTGCATAATAATAAAACCCTCAGCCGTTGCACCAATTTTTTGAAGTTGGGTTTTTCTGGGGACATTTGTCCAAAAATAACGGTGTCATTTTGTTTGTTTGTGTGCTAGATTTATTCCAATGCTATTTATTTTCAGCAAAATTTTATTTGTGAAGGTTGTGGTGTTTTTAATTCGATGTTGTTGTAGCAATAAACTGAATAATTAATTTATCAGTTAGAAGAATTAATATCAATTAAATTTTCACACGACCCTCTTGCAGCTTAAGCTCCTTTGCACGTGTGAGATAAGGAGAGGGAAAATTCGACTTCTTTTTGCTTGACAAAGACTTCCTCCTCCTTCGCTAGGTTTTTCTCCAAGTTGGGTTTTTTCCGGGGACATTTGTCCAAAAATAACGATATCATTTTGTTTGTGTGTGTGCAAGATTTATTCCAACGCTATTTATTTTCAGCAAAATTTTATTTGTGAAGGTTTTAGTGTTTTTAATTCGATGTTTCCGTAGCAATAAACTGAATAATTAATTTATTAGTTAGAAGAATTAATATCAATTAAATTTTCACACGACCCTCTTGCAGCTTAAGCTCCTTCGCATGTGTGAGATAAGGAGAGGGAAAATTCAACTTCTTTTTGCTTGACAAAGACTTCCTTCTCCTTTGCTAGGTTTTCGTCCTTCCTTGAATTTCAAACCCTTTTACTGCTTCCAGCTACTGCAGATCGAACTTCTTGAATCTGTCTCCAAATGAGGTCGAATTGCTGCCTTTATATAGTGAATCTGTGAGGTCGAATTCCCTTGATGAGGCTGACTTGTCCATGTTGAGTTTGACTCTGTGGAGGAGGCCTAAATGACTTATTTTACACTAAAATGAAGTTTTCTCTTGACTCAAGAAGCCTAAGAAGGGTTTATTACATAATGACAAGGACAAGGACTCTTGATACAAACCCCAAAAGCCTACAATGGAGGCTTTGACCTATTAAACATTGACCTAAGATGAAACCCATGCTTTAATAAGTCAATTTCTTTTACAATAAAATTTCTTTTTCTTTCTTTTGATAAGTACATTACATCATGACTCATACAATTATGAAGACCGACACTAGTTACATTTTTCAACACTCCCTCTTAACTAGGGAGATATTGATAATTACATATAGATAGAGGTACATGGAAGATCTCATAATGATATGCTCTATGAAGAGACATTACACATGTAGTTCTATAGATTAGATACCTGACCAGGGTACTCTAATCAGGTGGGGCCAAGGTGTACTGAAGCTTTATCCATTCTAGGTACCATCAGGCTTTTAAGCTCTAACACCAATCCAGGGATCCGTGTGCATATCCAAGGTCGAGGCTCCAAGACCAACACCACCCTTCCTACTTTGGGATCTAGACATCAACCATAGGCCGACCAGATGTCCTCCCAAGCATCTTGTCACAAGATTCTTTATCTCTCCTAATAGACTAAATCAGGTATATATCCTCCAATCAAGCATGCTTCAAACATTCAACCTTTTTACGGAGAGATCCCGCACAATCACAACCCCATTCAGTAATAAAGCTTCTAATATATATACAAGTAAACACAAACCTTCAGGGTCCTCAATCATCGTGATGCTACTTATATCATCATCAAGTTATCTAGATACAACTTGTTGGAAGCTTTCTTCTTTCACTTTCTTTAGTAGCACCAAATATAGCCTCAATACTTATCAAGTCTTTGTTTGCAACTTCATGAATCATGAACATCTGTGAGAAACACTTTCATTCATTCTTTCTTCAAGGTATTTACTACGACTGTCACAATATGCCCTCCCTCTCAACTGGGGAGATATACCCTTTCTTCTATCCAAGCTTCCTCTCACTTAGGGAGATCAACAACTTCCTTCTTTTATAATATTGGAGTAACTTTAATCTTTAAAGACTTTATGGCATCAAGGTCATCTTGATCATCATCATTCTTATAGCTTCTTTCATCATGCTCATCATTATTATCATCTTGAATTACGAACATCTTCAACATCTTGAAGATTATGTACCTGCAAAACTTTAATATCAAGTACAACCAAATACAAATATATATAAGCATGAAGTTAACTATATCAAAATCACGTCATTACAATGGAAGCATTAAAACATTCAAGATTTAGACATCAAATGCCTAAACCTAGTTAGGTTCATATCTAGCAAGGGTCACTTTTTATATATATTCTAGACTTCAACAACTTGCTAGGGTTTTGTCACAAACCCTAGACATCATCATCAAGACTTTAAAGCAACTAAATCAAGATATCAATCCAATGATAGCATTATACATTTAGGGCTTCGATATTATGTCCTAGAATTCATAACAAATTCTACTAGGGTTTTGTTACAAACCCTAGAATTCATTAATAAATAATCAAGTTAGCATACTCGCATATACATATCTAGGATTTCATTATCATGAATTAGCATCTTATATCAATATCTACTAAGTAAACCCAAAACATCAATACATCGACGTTAGATATACAACAATTTTGACTAAGCTAGGGGTTTCAATCATAGAGACGAATATACACCTAGGGTTTCATTCCTAGGATCTTCCTTTAACTATTACAAGGGTTTTGTTTATAAACCTTAATTCACCCTTAAAATCTTGGGTTTCATTACATAACCTAGACATTAACAGCAAACCCTAAAGGACTAGGGTTTTTACCTCAATATTACTAAAATCCTAAACATCAAAAGAATATGATTTCATTATATGTTCTAGACTTTATCAACAAACCCTAAGAAGACTAGGGTTTCATAATCAACATTGACATACCCTTAGCGTCAAGAGGCTAGGGATTTATAGTGAACCTTAAAGGTTATTGTTTCACAAAAATGAATAAATGACACGAGACAGTGTAACGAGGGTGGATTCAATCTAATGATTAATCACCCTAACAAGAATCCTTATGATTCAAAACCCTAGACATAAAGATGTCAGTAATGTAAAACAAATTTCAAAAGAACAGTGATCATACCTTTTGCAACAAAACTTGTAGTTTAAGACATACCTTGAGTTGTTCTTTTAACAAACCTCGTAGGTTATCATATTGAAGAGCTTCGTTTGCAACAAAGCTTCTTTTATGATTCAAGTCTTTCCTTTGAAGTTTCCTCCACAACCTTTGTGTATTCTGCAAGCTTTTTCTACCAAAAAATATAAATAAAAGGATTATGAGTATACAATACAAACAAATTTAGAGAGGAGGAAACCAAACATGAAAGATGAAATAAAGAACAAAATACTCATGTTTTGGTAAAATGGTGAGGGATACCTACAACTTATCAAAACAATTCAAGAATTTTTAACAAGGCATATTATGAATCCTAATAAAAACAAAACATAAAAGACAAACTTTACAAAAACTTAAAACAATCATCTAGAAGGATATGTAAGGAAAGACTTAATTGTATAAGTCTTTGACTTCGGATTCTTCAGTCTTGTTTTTCTTAGGTGGAGCTTAATCGACAACATTTGCATGCTCTCTTTCTCTCTTTATTTTCCTTGGATTTTTAGGACATTGACTTTTGTAGTGTCCCATTTTATGACAATTGTAACATTCAATCTTTGATAGATAAAACTTCTTCTTTGGTCCTTTGAACTTCTTGTATACTCCCTTCTTCTTGTGATGAGTAGAGTAGGCATTTGAAGTGTTTTTTCCTTCATCCTCCTTTTTGTCACTTACTAATCACATGCGAGCTTCTTCTTGACTGCATGCATTCCACATTTGTTCAAAGGTTGGAGTATCTTTCTAATTGCTAATACCTGATGCAAAAGAGTTCCAAGATTTTGGTAGACCTAGCAGTGCAACAATCACAAGTTCTTTCTTTGGTACAACCTCATCTATAGCTTGGATTTCATCTCTGTCACACGGTAATGTGCAACAAATAGATGAGATGCAGCACTATGATCAGTTGAAGCAATATGTCTTCAATTGATCTCATGCCGATATCAAAAGTGAAAGTGATTGACTTATATTGTAAATGTACTATCTCTCTCACTTTCTATGCTGAACTTTGAAGAACATAAAAGAAGAATTAATCAAGGGTTTCCCCACATTGCGGGGTTTGTCCCTGGCTAGCACCACATCTTGTGTCCTCTTGTCTTGGCTTGTCTTCTGCGATTTATATTTATGTTCTATCAGCGATTTACTTTGTGTTGATGTGATTGCTAATGTGGAAAAGAAATTGAAATAAATTGCTCTAGCATAGAACATACCTAAAATTAACATGGTATCAGAGCTGAGGTGAAGACAATGCCCAAGCAAGAGTGAAAGAGCAATCAACAAAGACAATAGGGACAAGACAAAAAGATCAATGAGTTCCACATCTCTCTTCTAAGTTCGCTAAGGGTGAAGTGGAAGCAGAGAATATTATCAGAATGGCACAGCGGAAGATCACTTCATTGGGAAGTTTAGATCTAAGGGTGGAAGGAAAGGCAGATGCCTTGGTTGCAATAAGTTTGGCCATCATGCAAAGAGCAGAGACACATCTCTTGATGAAGATAACAATCATTCCAGGGACATCTTCAATGATCAAAGGAATGATAAGTAATGCAGGTCATCAAGGAAATAGTCGACTCTTTAAAGAAAGAAAGGAACCCCAAAATCTCTTTTATGTACCTGATCGCAAGAAGAACCTGGTGTCCATCTCAGAAATGGAAGTTTAAGGTTTCAGGGTGGCACTCATTGATGGAAAGGTACGTGTTTGAAAATATATTTTTCAAAGATGTTTTAGAGTTTAGGGTTGTATCAAGTCCACTGGGAACCATGTCCATTGACTCAGCATCGGAGGTCTATGAGTCAGATGGTGACCGGGATGCCTGAATTCAAAAAGAGCATGAAGGTACATGTCTGAGATGTACCGAAGGAAAATCTTACAAGGGGACCATTCCCCTCATGTAGCAGGTCCACAGGTTTGGAACAACCTGTGGAGTTTGAGATTCATGAACGGGAATCTCATGTATACAGGTGGAAGAAAGCCCTCTATGGCTTGAAGCAAAACACCCTGGGCGTAGTATGAGAGGATTGATAGCTATTTGATGAAGCTGAGATTCACTAGGAGTGAAACTGATCCAAACCATTACCTGAAGGTTGTGGATGATAGACCTCTCATACTGGTATTTCATAAGGACGACCTATTTCTGACAGGTGCAGACCCTCTCATTTGCAAAAGTAAGAGGGAATTGGATTCCGAATGTGGAATGATAAACTACAAGCCTTTGACTACCTCGAGGATATTAACTTTCTGAAGCTATATGGTAGTGATGTCGAACCAGATTTGGGAAATGCCTCTGAGTTTTATAAACTCAATCACGTTGATGTTCTTGGTGAACTCCGGACATACGTTTTGCAGTTAGCATGGAAAGCTCATATTTGGTTGAGCCTCACTGGATTGGTGCCAAGAATCCTTTGAGATATCTTCGGGGCACAATCTCTCATGGATTGAGATACACTGCCAGAAATATGAAAACTGCATGATTATTCGAATGCTGACTGGGCAGGTAGTGTGGAGGATCACTAGAGCACTTCTCAGTGCTGGTTCTCTTTGGATTCTGCTTCGATATCATGGATGAGCAGGAAGCAGAAATCGGTTGTTATAAGTACCGCCGAGACTGGATACATAACTACGAGTATGACCTCGTATGAAGTTCCCTGGTTGTGGAAACTCTTCAATGAGTACACATGATGAATACCACTGTGATTCTCTGTGACAACCAGAGGTGGGATTCGATTATTGAGGAATCCCGTATTCAATGATTGCTCCAGCAGATAGACATCAGATACTGCCTTATCTGGGATATGGTAAGTCGATGAGCAAGGAGGCTCCATCGCATTGAGATGATGTACAGGTCGCTACACTTTGTCAGAGCCCCGGGGAAAGATCAAATTTGTGATTTTCCCGAACGACTTGGAGTCGTTAAGAGACCCTTGTAAAAGGGTCCTGCATGTTGCATACATTGAGCTTTGGGAGCTCTGGGGGCTTGCGGTTCTTACTGGAGCAACATACGACCATAGGGTGACTCATCCTCCCCTGGTGGTGCGCATTGGGACAAGATGATTCGCTCTCTTGTGGACAGGATGATTCGCTCTCTTGTGGACAGGATGATTTGCTCTCCTGTGGATAGGATGATTCGCTCTCTTGTGGACAAGATGATTCGCTCTCTTGTGGGACAGGATGATTCATTGTCTTGTGTAGCAGGATGATTAATTCTCCTGTGAGGTCTGGATGGTGTGTTCTCCATGACAATTGTGTAGCAGGATGATTAATTCTCTTGTGAGGTCTGGATGATGTGTTCTCCATGACGATTGTGTAGCAGGATGATTAATTCTCCTGTGAGGTCTGGATGATGTGTTCTTCATGACACTTGTGTAGCAGGATGATTAGTTCTCCTGTGAGGTCTGGATGATGTGTTCCCCATGACGATTGTGTAGCAGGATGATTAGTTCTCCTGTGAGGCCTGGATGATGTGTTCTCCATGGCGAATGTGTATCTGGATGATTAGTTCTCTTGTGAGGACAGGATTAATTAAGTTCTCTTGTCGAGGTATCTTACCCATGCAATCTGGGACTCATGGGAAGTACCTCTCATCTGATCAATGAGCAGGGAAATGAGGATAGGGACCATAGTAGTACCGATGGATGCATCACTATATCTACCGTACTCCCTATGCTAGAATGACCTTCATTGATCTGAGATCAATGATACTGGTCTGGGACCAGTGGTAGGAGTTGTACCCACTATGACACTGACTTCGGGTCGGTTGAGGACTGGTCTGGGACTAGTGGTACATACTCTGAGACTGACTTCGAGTCAATAGAGTACTGGTCTGGGACTAGTGGTAGGAGTTGTACCCACTATGACACTGACTTTGGGTCGGTTGAGGACTGGTCTGGGACCAGTGGTACATACTCTGAGACTGACTTCGAGTCAGTAGAGCACTGGTCTCGAACCAGTGGTAGGAGTTGTACCTACTATGACACTGACTTCGGGTCGGTTGAGGATTGGTCTGGGACCAGTGGTACACACTCTTAGACTGACTTCGGTTTAGTGGAGAATGGTATGACACATTCTCGATCAATTCTTCTTCTTCATGGTTCAGCAGAGCTAAGTTGAGCAGAGCAGAGGCAGCAGAGCCAATAGAGCTGAGCAGAGTAGAGCCAGCAGAGCAGAGCAGAGCCAACAGAGCTAGCAGAGCTGAGTAGAGCTGAGTAGAGCAGTGCAGGGCATTGATGGCAGAGATAGTACAGTTGGACATATGGATCAGCGGATGGAGTTCTCCCTAGTTGAGAGGGAGTGTTAAAATTGGCAACTAGGGCCAAACTCCATGTGGGTCATATTATTTATGGCAGCTGATATTTTTATTGGATCCCTCTCATTGAGAGGTGTAGGATTGATCTAAAGATCATCCGATTCCGATAAGTATTTATGAAGTTATGAATTTATTTATGTTATGGACAAATTGTTAAGTCGGCCAGCAACTTATGTAGGCTCAGAAGCCCAACAGTCATGTCTATTCAACCTCTACGTTTTAGTATAAATAGAAGAGGACTTCAAGTCATTTCTACACACATTTGGATCTCTTCCTCTCTCTACTTGTCTTTGGGTTTTAGTAGGAGAAGAGATCCTAAGGAAAAGTCGGAAAAGCTGGAACTGTCGGAAAAGCCGGAAAGGCTGAAGCTGCCGGAAAAGTCGGAATAGCCGGAACTACCAAAAAAGTCGGAAAAGCTAGAATTGTCGGAAAAGCCGGGAAAGACGGAAAAGCCGAAATTGTCGGAAAAGCTAGAACTGCCGGAAAAGCCGGAAATGTTGGAAAAGCCAGAAAGTCGGAAAAGCTGGAATTGTCGGAAAAGCCGAAATTGTCGAAAAAGCCGGAATTGTCGAAAAAGCCGGAAAAGCTGGGAAAGTCGGAACTACCGGGAAAGCCAGAAAAGCCGGGAAAGTCGGAAAAGCCGGGAAAGCCGGAAAAGCCGGAACTGCCGAAAAAGCAGGAATTGCCAAAAAAGCAGGAATTGTCGGAACTACAGGAAAAGCCGGAAACGCTGGAAATACCGGAAAAGTCGGAAAAGCTGGAAATGCTGGAAATGCCGGAATTGTCGGAAAAGTCGGAACTACCGAAAAAACCAGAACTACTGGGAACTGTTGAAACAGCGGGAGCATTTGTCTCCGAAGGAAGGTAGCATGATGTATGAAATCATGGGCAGCATAATATGCAGCATGATGATATGAGCATGGGCAACATAATGATGCATGATGATATGAGTATGGGCAGCATGATGTATGTGATCATGGGCACCATAATAAGCAACATGATGATATGAGCATGGGCAAGATAATGATGCATGATGATATGAGCTTGGGCAGCATAATGATGAATGAGATCATGAGCATGGGCAACTTGATGATGAATCAGACCATGGAAGATGCAGCGTGATGAGCAGCATGAAGATGAGAGCAACTCAGTCATCAAGGTTCAACACATGTGACAGTACAGCAAGGTGTCACACGGTAATGTGCAGCAAATAGACGAGATGCAGCACTATGATAGGTGAACGAGTCACCTTAGATAATCAGTTGAATCAATATGTCTTTAACTGATCTCATGCCGATATCAAAAGTCAAAGTGATTGACTTCTATTGTAAATGTACTATCTCTCTCACTTTCTCTGCTGAACTTTGAAGAACATAAAAGAAGAATTGATCAAGGGTTTCCCCACATTGTGGGGTTTGTCCCTAGCTAGCGCCACATCTTGTGTCCTCTTGTCTTGGCTTGTCTTCTGCGATTTATATTTATGTTCTATCTGCAGTTTACTTTATGCTGATGTGATTGCTAATGTGGAAAAGAAATTGAAATAAATTGCTCTAGCATAGAACATACCTAAAATTAACAATCTCTTATTCTAGAGATCCTTACAAAATATGATGATACAATATCATCTTTTGTCATATTTATTATTCTTAGTTCATTTTTGAGACTAGCTATTTGACCAATGTTCTTGACGGTAAACAACTTGAAGAGGGCTTCATACAGTTCTTTTGCAGAGTTTATATTGGATATCTATGGGATGAATTTGTCCTTTACCCCATCTACCATTAGATTCATGCCAAGATATTAGTTTCCCTGTACGTTTCCTTTCCTGCATCATATGTAGGTTTCTTAACTTTTCCTTGAACAAAATCCAAAACTTTATGCATAGCAAGAATACGATCTATCCTCTTCTTCCATGCCTTGTAGTTGGAGGCTCCTTCTAGCTTATTTTCTGTCTTCATCGAGGTTGCCATAGACTTTATAATACTTCCTTCACTTGATATAGATGATCCTTTCCTAAGGGATCTTCTTTTGTTCCTTCCTTCTTAACCCTTATTTAATAGACCTTCAAGCTGCTTCTTTCCTTCCTTCTTAACCCTTATTTAATAGACCTTCAAGCTGCCTCTTTCCTTCCTTCTTCACCTTAGCTTTGAAAGCATGTTAGAAAATTAGAAAGGCAAAAATATTCTCTTATGTTGATAATTACTTGTGATATTCTTATAGCCTTATTAATTTTCTTTATGTTCTTTTCTCATCTTTCCATCTAGCAATCATCAAATCAAAACATGAAGATCAACGACACTAGGTCTAGGCACTCAGCGAGGGCTAAAACCCCTCTATAGGGGAAAACCCAGTGAAACTCTTCCACTAGTAAATCAAATTGAGATAGACCAAGACCTTAGACCAAAATACCTTCCTCATTCCACCAATTCAACCCTCAAACTGTCATTCCAGACTCCAAATATCAACTGCAACAACACAACATCAATACTGCATCAAAAACAAAATTTTGGCCCTACTGCTTCGGAATTTCGGCTTAGATTCAAGTCTACAACTTCGGCCCTCTTGCAGCTTCAGCTCCTTCACACATGTGAGACAAGGAGAGAGAAAATTCTTCTTTTTGCTTGACAAAGACTTCCTTCTCCTTTGATAGGTTTTCCTCCTTCTTCCTTAAATTTTGCACCCTTTTACTGCTTCTAGCTACTGCAGATCGAACTTCTTGAATCTGTCTCCAAATGAGATTGAGTTGCTTCCTTTATATGGTGAATCTGTGAGGTCGAATTCCCTTGATGAGGTTGACTTGTCCATGTTGAGGCCGACTTGGTGGAGGAGGCCTAAATGACTTATTTTACACTAAAATAAATTTCTTTCTTGACTCAAGAAGCCCAAGAAGGGTCTATTACATAATGACAAGGACAAGGACTCTTGACACAAACCCTAGAAGCCTACAATGGAGGCTTTGAATTATTAAACATTGACCCAAGCATAAAACCCATGCATTAATAAGTCAATTTCTTTTACAATAAAATTTCTTTTTCTTCTTTTGATAACTACATTACATCATGATTGAAATACAATTATGAAGATCAACACTAGTTACATTTTTCAACAGGGATTACTCCTATCTTGGATTCCCAATCCTCAATGAGTATCGTTCCCAGATGCTTATCCAATTCTCCATTCTCCCTCTGCTAGTGCCTTCACTAGACTTACGACTTCTAGTCTTGGCCTAGTGCATGACACGTGGAGAATACGGTGTCCACCATCATTTCCTCTCAACCAAGGAGGAGACGCTTACTCCCTCTCAACCATGGAGACATAACCACAAGCTTTAGCTTGTCTTATTCATCAACTACTTATTCATTTGTGGAGATCTTAGTAGTAGCTTGTAGGGCTTCTCGGATTCTAATAGCATCACATTGTATCGAACTTTCACCTACCTGGATCTTGATAATCTTCATGCAACTTTGTCATCAAATGGTTCATCTATCATCTTCAAGGAGCCAAACTTCCTCACAGTTGTGAGCACATGCCTTCTCCCTTACATAACAAAAGTCTGTTCTATGCTTTTCTAGGCCATCATTAGTGTTGTCCACTCAATCCAAGTGCTCCCAATTTGAAGCAAATAGCTACTGGTACAATATCATCAAACAAGTTATCTCAGCTGCTATTTTTCTAGCTTCTTCACACACTTTTTCAATATTTCCTTTTAGGAAGCCAAACCATATCCTATCATTGTTAGAGTTGCTAAATGACAATAGCCTTTAGTCAAGGTGTGGGATTCTTCATGTCAAATTTTTGCTTGCTGACTCGCTTTGAGGTCAACATTCCTTTGCATGGTTTATTTTCATATGCTCAATAAATTTCAATCATCAATCAATGTGTTCCTGGAATGAACCAATCAACTGCAACAACATTAGAACTTTACTACTTCTTTCTCTCTAATCGACTTCTTTGATGCAAGCTTCAAACTACTACTTTCTTTTTCATCTTCATGCTTTGCCACGTTCTTCTACTTCTTCCTCCATTATATTCTTCTAGAATTTATGATGATCAAAATTATCATTCGTCCCGTCTATCTATTATGCTGCTATAAAACAATCGTATGGAAGAGTCTTGACTTCTTAGTCTAACCAAGATAAACCATGCTTATGCTCCCAAAGTAGATTCCAACTCTTCCTTCAATACTTTTAGAAGATATGAATCTTCTAATGAAGAACTTTTCGACATACTTCTTTTCTTCATGTTGACTTTTATTGAACAAACTGTGATTTTAACCTTTCATGAAGGATGAAATTCCTTCCTTACGATGAGAAATGCTTCATTTATTCTTTCATGCTGCTTTGAAACTATCTTCATACCTTCAAACTGCTATACTGCCTTTGGTTGTTGCTAAGATCTTCTATTGTAACATACTTTTACCATGTTACTATGATTCTTTCATTCTTATGATTGAAAGAGAATATCATACTTTAGAACTTCTATGACCTTGACTTTGCTAATGGTTTCACTTCTATAGTAAATCCTTGTATTCTTACTCTGCTCAATAAATGCTTCTAGATTAACATGATGCAAATGTAGTTGCTGCATGAACTGTGAGGTACTTGATGGACCAAATCCTTCTATCCTTGCTTGCTAGCAGATTAGATGGCTGCTTCCAATATTTTGTGATATAACTAACTCTTCCAATGTTATATGCTTCTTTTCACAATACCATAATATGCAAATCCTAAGAATCTTCTATAAGTGTAATTGCAACTTCTACTCTAACTGCCATCTTCTAAGAAAAGAGAAAACAAACTACTTTAAAACCTGGTAATAGTAAGCCTCTTCAATAATAGAGGTCCTTATGATCTTCAGTCTTTGGTTTCTTCTCAGGTTCTTCATTTTCTTCTGCAATCTTAGCTCCACTTCTTTCTTTCCTCTTGTTGTTCTTCTTGTTATTAGGATCCTTGGGATTCTTACCCACCACCAGTGGGTGACCCCACAGGAAATTTGTGTCTCCTAGATTTGTCTTTCGCTAGCAGCCAACAACCCCTTGACAACCACTAGTGTAGCCAATGTTGTGCCAAATGTCTCCGCTCCTTGAGCTAATCTATGTCCCCTCACCCATCTGTCAAGATCGTATGCTTGAAGGTGGGCCATTAAATCCTAAAGGTATGATTTTTCATTATGTAATTGGGTGCTTATGCTTGTTTTTCTTGGGCACACTTGGGTATGGATTATTGGGTGACTTGGAAGGAGAAAGGGTTTCGACTGTAGTCTTGTTCCCTTACCTTAACTGGGGGGTTAATCTTCAACCCTAATCCCATGGGATCTCCCCTATTGACTTACAACTTTAAGATGCACACTACTAGGGAAACCCCGATTTTGGGAGCGTGGTCCCATTTTCTCGTTCCACATTTTTCACTCCCCTCCGCACATTACATGTCCCATTTCATCATCTTCCCTCTCTGGGTCCACATGACCACAGGGTCCACAAGGCTTTGGAATCCCCCTCCCCTTGTCCACATGTTTGGGTCGAGCCTTGGAATGATGCCCTGGAGGTTGATGCAACTAAACAAAAAAGGACAAAAGCATAATATGGCCACATACAACAAGAAATGAACCACAAAATGCACAAGATGTTGATTTTGGGTAGCATCGGATGTACTCTAGTCTCGAAACTTTGTGGAGAGGCTAATGCACATAAGATCTCCAATACCTAGAAATGGTTTGGGCAGATTCTAAAGAGTTTGGGAGATATTAAAATAATTAATATTTTTAATAGAGTCCCTAAGTCTAAACTTAGAGAAAATAAAATGTTAATGTGCACTAATATAAAATTGTGTTAGAAGGGTCCAAAAGTCATGGATCAAGCCAGAGTTAATCTTAGCCGTTGATTAGGGACTTAATCTCGGCTGTTGAATTGTCAACGAGAAAAGTATACGAGGAGGTTTGAGAGTAAGTTGGAGAACACACCAAAGTGATGAGTCATTCATTTTGCTAGAGCGCGGTTGCTAAGCAAAAGTGAATCAGTGATCAACAATGAGGGGCAGTGAATACATAGCAAAGAGGCAAAGTTAGTACCAGAGAGACAACGCCGAGCCTGGAGAGGTTGATGCAGAGGCAACTGGAAGCAGTTTTGAGCCAGGAGAGGCTAGTGCGTGTGATGCAGAGGGTCTGAGGGTTGATGCAGAAGCTTCAGTAGTTGTGCAGAGGCTAGTAGAGACGACGCAAAGCCAAGAGGCAGCACTGGGAGGACTTATGTGGGACAGACTAGGTGTTGGTGAGTGGGGTAGGGTGTCGCAGTCCCTATCAGAGTGACGTAGAGCAGTGGAAGCTGCAATTGTTGTTGTGGGATCGTTCATCTGGTGATTAATTAGTCGGAATATCTGTCTCCGAGGAGAGGTACTACTGCCGACGACATTCTCTGTTGGGTGAGCCATTTCTGACACCCCAGTTGTATTCAGAAATTGCATAATAATAAAACCATCATATCTACTGCACCGGTTTTCTCGCATTGGGTTTTTTTGGGGACATTGGTCCAAAAATAACAGTGTCACTTGTGTGCTTGTTTTATTTTAGTGGATGATCTGTAGATGTTGATATTGTACTTGTGTTTATTTTCAGTATTTACATGGTAAATAACTTGTTAAGTAATTAAACAAGTAGGAAGAAATAAACCAAATAGTACACGAAGAATTTCTAATGGGTTAGACTTAGAAATTCCAACATGGTATCAGAGCATGGTTGCAGATCACAGGAAAAGTGAAGGTATCAGCCGAGTAGAGCATTTGCGGCAGATTCAGCTGTCCCGAGTGACAGAGCTGATCCTTGCAGAAGACGACAGATGAAGGAGTGATGCAAAGTGATTGCATCATCATTTGGGCCAGAGAAAGGCAGCGCAGAGGTTATGGGAGGCAGAACCAGGGTCACGTAGAGCCACGCAAAGGCCAAGAGGGCTGATGCAGTTGGCTGGGGGAGCTGATTTGCCCATGCCGGGATTGCGCAGAGCCAAGTGGCTCAATCCTTCAGTTGCTAGGGTATAGGAGGCTGTGGGTAATTTGTGGAGCGAAGTTGGTGGGGTACTATGGTTAGAACAATACCTAACAGGGCAAGACCAAGGAGGAGGGAGTTGCTGCCAAGGCGGATTTCTAGCCAAGGAATTTGGATCAGTGGTGCAGTTGCACAGACGATCGAAGTGAGGCAACTTGATGTTGGCAGTGGGATTTCCAGAAGGGAAATCGAGACTTAGAGGGAGTCGAATCGAGAACTTCCAGATGGGATGTTGAGAGACTCGGAGGAGTCGAAAGAAGAGCGGCGAGATGGCCGTGAATGCGCTAAGAGATCACGATAGGCTAGACAGAGCGTCCAAATTTGTGGTCTGGAAGGCCAGGATCTTGTCCATTCTAGACAGACATCACCTCAAGGGCTTCATCATAAGAGTGATAGCTGTCCTAGTTGACCCGATACCTAATGAAAGGTACGAGGAGGCAATGGTGAAGGCTAAGTGCATCATCCTTGATGGGGCCAAGGATCATGTGGTACCACATATTGCCGAGAAGGAAATGGCAAAGAAGATGTGGGATGCCTTGAAGACATTGTACCAACATACTACCGTGTAGAAGAAGATGCTCCTGGAGAATCAGCTAAGGGCATACTAGATGCAGAAGGGAAAGCAGATAGATGTCTTCCTTGGTCGCTTGAAGGAGATCCATGGCCAGCTAACTTCCATAAGGGCCACGCCCAATGAGGAATTGATGGTGAGGACTGCATTGAACGCAGTTTCTGAGGATTGGGAGGTATTTTTCTAGAGCATACTGGGCAGGACAAGTCTTCCAGATTGGGAAGAACTGTGGGCGGCTCTTCGTCAAGAAGAGATGAGATGGCTGACCAAAGGGGTCGGAATCAAGAAGGAGGGAGAAGAGAATGCGGCTCTAGCATTTGTGGGAAAGCAGGAGAAGAGGAAGAAGAAGGACCTCTCGAAGGTCAAGTGCTTCCATTGTGGGGAACTGGGTCATTTTGCGAACCAATGTCCTAGGAAGAAGAGTAAGGGAGAGGCTTTGGACTCGAAGGCAACGCCTGCAAAGGTGGAGAAGGAAGTTGAGAAGGAGGACGATTGTGCTATGAGTGCTCATGTGCCACTTGAGAAGAAGTGGGGAGACATCGCGCTGTAGTCAGACAAACTACAAGCGATGAGGGGCAGGATCCTTGAGGTACCCAACCTCTTGGATTATACCTTGCTACGGGAGCCCCGAAGAGGAGTAGCAAGATTGGCGCATGTCGGTAGAGACGATGCAGATGAAGTGGCAGAGAGTGCTACAGTGCAGGAGTCCTCGGGACAGCATGAGTCTAGCAGGTTGCAACAGTGTGAGAGGCATGGGAGTGTTGCACCAGTGCAGGATGGCACAGAGAGGTGTGCAATGGTGCGAGATGCAGGGAGTTGTTGCAACAACGCAAAGGTCAGTAGAGGGAGCACTTGTTAGCGGCAGAGAGAGTTTGAGCATCGAGAGTGTTTTTAGCCTAACAGGGATGTCAGAGTTGGGTGGATCAGTTACTTACTTCTCAATAATTGAGTTGCAGTGTAGTAGCAGTACGTAGTCGCACAATGCAACATGATGAGAGGGGGATGTAGTGCAGATGCAGTGCTGGGAAGATGGACCAGCAGCAGTACGGATGCAAAGGGAGTTGCCGTACATAATGGCAGTGGCAGTGGCAGGGCCATGGGTAGCAGTACAAGATGCAACAGGGCAGAGGATGTTGGGCAGTAGGCCTAGCATCAACACAGGGACCAATGCCAGATGATCAGGGTGATTAGTGATGCTCAACGAGGAGTATTACTAGAGCACAACCCTCGCTAAGAGGAAGTTTTGATTTAGGGTAGCATCAGATGTGCTCTAGCCTCGAAACTTGGTGGAGAGGCTAAGGCACGTGAGATCTCCAATACCCAGAAATGGTTTGGGCAGATTCTAAACAGTTTGGGAGATATTAAAATAATTAATAATTTTAATGGAGTCCCTAAATCTAAACTTAGGGAAAATAAAATATTAATGTGAATTAATATAAAACTGTGTTAGAAGGGTCCAAAAGTCATGGATCAAGCCAGACTTAATCTTAGCCATTGATTAGGGACATAATCTCGGCCGCTGAATTGTCAATGAGAAAAGTATAAGAGGAGGTTTGAGGGTCAATTAGAGAACACACCAGAGTGATCAGTCATTCATTTTGCTAGAGCTCGGTTGTTAAGCAAAAGTGAATCAGTGATCAACAGCGACGGGAAGTGAATACATAGCAGAGTGGCAGAGTTAGTACCAGAGAGACAACACCGAGCCTGGAGAGGTTGACACAGAGGCAGCTGGGTGCTACGCAGAGGCAGCTGGGAGCAGCGTAGAGCCAGGAGAGGCTAGTGTGTGTGATGCAGAGGGTTTGAGGGCTGATGCAAAAGCTTTAGTAGCTGCACAGAGGCTAGTAGAGCTGACGTAGGGCCAAGAGGCAACACTGGGAGGACTTTTGTGGGACAGACTAGGTGTTGGTGAGTCGGGTAGGGTGACGCAGTCCCTATCAGAGTGACGCAGAGCAGTGGAAGTTGCAATTGTTGTTGTGGTATCGTTCATTCGGTGATTAATCAGCCGAAATATCTGTCTCTAAGGAGAGGTACTACTGCCGAGGGCATTCTCTGTTGGGTGAGCCATTTCTGGCACCCTAGTTGTATTAAAAAATTGCATAATAATAAAACCCTCATATATGCTGCACCGATTTTCCGCATTGGGTTTTTCCGGAGACATTGGTCCAAAAATAATGGTGTCACTTGTGTGCTTGTTTTCTCTCAGTTGATGCTCTGTAGATGTTGATATTGTACTTGTGTTTATTTTTAGTATTTACATGGTAAATAACTTGTTAAGTAATTAAAAAAGTAGGAAGAAATAAACCAGTAGTAAATGAAGAATTTCTAACAGGTTAGACTTAGAAATTCCAACACAAGATGGTCGGGATGATAAAATTTAGCACGTGGGCAAAGCCAAACATGAGGTCTACCCCCTATTATTATGGCCATCACCCTGGTTCCTAGGGCCCCTATGAGTGCCTGCTGTTGAAGGAAGTGTAACTAGGGTCGGTCTTGACTCTTCATAAATGTAAGATTGACTTTTGTATTTATTCAAGAAAAGAGAAATTATTTTTATGACATTTGTCAATGAGTTTCTTGCTCATTGAATTAGGTCAAGCACATGTTTAAGTGCTTCTAGGAAGTCATGGAGTCAATGTCTTTATGTAAGACCCTTTGAGGGCATGTTACACTATGTATAAGGTCAAAGGAATACCTCCAAGAAAAGTGCAAGTCCTCTCCATGCAGCAACGTCCTCCACAAGAAGCCATCCGAAGCAAGCATAACAAGTCGGCCTGCAAACTGTCCTCAAGTCGGCCTTCTAGTCGGCCTAAAAGGAGGGACAATCCTCTATATATAGAGGCTGTCCACTCCACTATAACGCACTCATATATCTCTGAAATCAACGAAGTGAAGTAGCCGAAAAAGACAAGGGAAAGCCTAGTCTAAAGGGTCTCCAAGACAAGCGAAGGAAGGAGGAAGAAGGCCGAAGTGAAGAGGACTGTTTCTAGGGCTAGAAACAGTCACACGTGCGAAGAAGAGGAGGGTAAGTCTGCGGCATTACAACAACTAGAGAACAATCCATGAAATATTATTGTTTGGGTGAGAAATCAAGTCTACAAGGACTCCCAAGCCTAGCGAAGGAGCCTATCTCTCTAGCGAAGGAAAAAGACCCTAATTCTCTAGGGTTCCTACCTCACGTGGGAAAACTAGGGCAACAAAACAATATTACAGTCATACTTCAAGAAGGATCTCATTTGGTCAACAAAAGAAGTCTACTTAAGCAAAGGATAGAAGAGGAACATCTCACCTAGAAGGCTCACTCAAGGAAGGTCTATCTCTAGACAAGAAACAAAGGAGGACGAAGTGCTGGGGAGCAAAGTGCTGGAAGGAGGAAGTCTATGTGCCGGGGAACCAAGTGTAGAAAAGAGGAAGGACTTGACTTGTGCTTGGAGGACATCCTAGTCAAGGGTCTAGGGTTTGGCAGTGATCAATAGGAAGCTTCAATAAGAGAAACTTACTGAAGGGTTTTCCTTTCAAGAGAAGAGAGGTTTTGGCCCTGATAGAGAGCCAACATCTTGTGTTCTTGTTTTTATGTTTTTGGTAGTAGTTTGATGAAGTACACACACATGCATTAATAATAAGAAGAAGAAGATTAAGGTAACAAGAAAAAGTAAAAAGACTCCACAAACTCTTAACAAAACAAAAAGAATCACACTACACCTAATTGCCCTAGATTCTTCAACATGGTAGCAGAGGTAAGGTGACAGATCAATGTAAGGACAACTCAAGAACACTCATCAAGTAAAGGCATCTACAAGGTTGAAGCATCAAGCCAAATCTGCTCAAGGAAAAGAAGGCCTACCATCTATCATTCATTAAGGGAGACTACATAGCAAGAAGAAGAGCCTTACACAAGGGCACCTACAAAGAAGAGTAGATCAAAGAAGGACCTACATCATCTACAAGTTACCAACTATGAAACCGGATTCGTTGAAATAGGCTGACATGTCTTGAATCCGGCAAATCAGACACGATTCGTGCCAGTTCGTGTCTCGAATTTGGGACTCGATGTGTCCGATTGGGACACGATCGAATCTGGATCGTGTCTCGATTTCCGGACACGAATCCAGAAAAAGTGACCTGCACAACATAAAAAATGCGAGTTGTTGTTCTTTTTATTCATTTTCTCTTCTCTCATTTGTTGTGGGTTTGCTATGAGGGGGTATGGAGCAAGGAGTAGAGGGTGTGGGAGCGTTTTCAAGGAGATTCAAGCAACATGTAAGTGCATTTCCTCTCTATTTTTTTGCATTTGTATTACAACAATTTGCATATGCATTTCTTTTACAAATTTGTGCATTTTTGGTTTATTTTTTTACAGTATTCATGGCTCAATCAAGGGCAGTGGGGAAGGGGAAAAGGAAGGGGAAGAATGTCCCCATTGGAGATGCCCCTCCTCCTCCAATTTCATCAGATTTTGCTGTAAGTATTCCCTCTATTGCAAGTAATGTTGAGGGAAGAATTCCTCCTCAATGTAACATTGAGAAATATCCCTTGTGGAAATATGTTACAGGAGAGCAAGGGCCAAGTAGCAAGGTGAAGGGAGGAGGCAATGTGAATTGGAGATGCAACTTTTTCCACAGTGCTTTCACAAGCACATATTTCCGTGTGAAAGGCCATTTGTTGGCTTTATCAGGTTGTGGAGTTGGAGCTTGTACAAAAGTTCCTTTAAAAAGAGAAAAGAAATGGAAAGAGAGTTCAATGTTTGTATGGAAAATGTCATTGCAAAAAAAAAAAAAAAAAAAAAAAAAAAAAACAAGAATGGTGACCCCCTTCCATTTTTGAAGAAAGGCAACAACAAATTCCCATTTGAGAGTTCTAGTGGGGGCAAGCAACAAAAAAAAAGGCAATTTCACTTGGTCCAATGGACACGATTTTTCAAAAGGAGAAATGGGAAGAGCTTGATCTCACTATTGCCTTTTTTCTATCAAAACTTCATATCCTTTAGTGTTGCACTCTCACGTCTATTTATTGATATGTGCCGAGCTCTAACTCAAGGGTCTCCATCAGGGTATGTGCCTCCTGGTTCAGAGAAGCTTAGAACCACATTGTTTACGAAGGCAAAAAAAGAGGTGCAAAATATGCTTGAGCCTATTAAAGCATCATGGCCAACATCTGGGGTTAGCATTATTTCTGATGGATGGACAGATCCAGCATGGCACCCACTCATCAACTTCATGGTGTCTTCCTTGAATGGTCCACTTTTCTTGAAAGCAGTGGATACACTTGGAGAATACAAAGATGCACAATATATGGGTGAGTTGTTTATTAAAGTTATTGAAGATGTAGGTGTTGATTCTTGTGTGAAATCATTTGTTAAGTTATGGTATGTTCTATGCTTATAACAGTTTACTTCTTTTTCTTATTATATTCCACCGATTAGCAATCACATGTACATAAAGTAAAGTGTAGATAGAACATTAAACGATCGATAGAAAACAAGCCAAGACAAGAGACACAAGATGTGGCGGCTAGCCAGGGACAAACCCCACAATGTGTGGGGAAACCCTTTGATCAAATCTTCTTTTATCTTCAATAATTCAGCAGAGAGAAATAGTACAATAAATCTGATTCATATCAGCAGTAGCAAACTCTAGATCAGTAGCATCAGCATTAGCGGCTTCATTATCAAACTAGGGCAGACCATATCTCACAAACCGACAGTCGGATTGACTTCATTCCACCACCAAAAGTTTGGCTTTCAGAGGAGGTTCAGATGAACCTACAACGCAGTTCAGATGAGGAGATCTTCTAGGTCACGCAAGTCAATCTTTACTTCTGCAGTTGCAGCTTCAGTTTCAGCAGTTTCCGGCTTCAAACTAGGGCAGTCGATATCTTGCAAACCGTTCGTCGGATTGACTTCATTCCACCACCAAAAGTTGCGGCTTTCAAAGGAGGTTTAGATGAACCTACAGCGCAATTTCAAAGAGGAGATCTTCTAGGCCACGCAAGCCAATCTTTACTTCTGCAGTTGCAGCTTCAAATTCAACAACTTCTGGCTTCACATGTGTGAGAGAGAGAGACCCATTTCAGCGCAGTAGAAAAGAGACTCATATCTGCGCAGTAGAGAGAGAGAGATGTGATGAGATGAGAGTGAGTCCAAATGAGGAAAAGTCCTCTTATATTTATACACAACTTTGGTGGGTGAATAGATGCGACTGTTGGGCTTCTGAGCCTACATGAGTTGTAGGTCGGCTTGATAATAATTCCATAATCAAAATAAATTCATATCTCCATGAATACTTATCGGAATTGGATGATCTTTATATCAATCCTACACCTCTCGACAAGAGGAATCTAATAAAAATATTATTAGCCATGAATAAGATGACCCACATGAAGTTTTGCCCTGGTTGCCAATTTTAACACTCCCTCTCAACCATGGAGAACTTCATCTGCAATCTGTTTATTGGTCGTTACTATTCATCCATCAAATGCACTGCCTTGTACAGCCTGACCCTTGCCCTGCTTTGCTCTATTCTGCCTGTTCTGCTTTGTCTTTTTCTGCCTTGCACTGATCTGTACTGTTTTGTTCTGTTCTGCTTTGCTCTTGCATTGTTCTGTTCTACTTTGCTTTTGTCCGAATTATGAAGAAGAAGAAATGATCGAGGATGTATCATACTAACTCAAAGTCAGTCTCAGAGTATGTACCACTGGTCCCAGACCAGTCTCAACCAACCCAAAGTCAGCGTCATAGTGAGTACAACTCCAATGGTCCCAGACCAATATCATCCTCCACTGACTCAAAATCAGTCTCAGAGTATGTACCACAGATCCCAGACCAGTCTCAATCGACCCAAAGTTAGCGTCATAGTATGGTACAACTCCTACCACTGGTCCCAGACCAGTATCATTGATCCCAGATCAATGGAGGTCATCCTAGCGTAGGGAGTACGGTAGTTACAACGATGCGTCCATCGGTACTACTATGGTCCCTAACTTCATTTCCCTGCTCATTGATCAGATGAGAGGTACTTCCCATGAGTCCCAGACTGCATGGGTAGGATGCCTCGACAAGAGAACTAATCAATCCTGTCCTCACAGGAGAACACATCAATCCTGCTACAATTGCCATGGAGAACACATCAATCCAGGCCTCACAGGAGAACACATCAATCCTGCTACAATTGCCATGGAGAACACATCAATCCAGGTTGCCATGGAGAACACATCAATCCAGGCCTCACAGGAGAACACATCAATCCTGCTACAATTGCCATGGAGAACACATCAATCCAGGCCTCACAGGAGAACACATCAATCCTGCTACACAGGAGAGCGAATCATCCTGTTCCACAAGAGAGCGAATCATCTTGTCCCACAAGAGAGCGAATCATCTTGTTCCAGTGTGCACCACCAGGGGAGGGTGAGTCACCCTGTGGTCATATGTTGCTCCAGTAGGAACCGCAAGCCCTCAGAGCTCCCAGAGCTCAATGTATGCAACATGCAGGACCCTTGTACAAAGGTTTCTTGCCGACTCCAAGTCGTTTGGGAAAATCACAGATTAGATCTTTCCTCGGGGCTTTGACAAGGTGTATCAACCTGTACATCATCTTAATGTGATGGAGCTTCCTTGCTCATCAACTTACCATATCCCAGATGATGTCTATCTGCTGGAGCAATTGACAATACGGGATTCCTCAATAATCGAATCCCACCTCTCGTTGTTACAAAGAATCACAGTGGTATCCAATGTAAATCCAAATAGCTCACTGAAGAGCTTTCGCAATCAGAGTGCCTCACACGAGGTTATGCTAGCAACAATATATCCTGCTTCGGCGGTGCTCAAAGCCACCGACTTCTGCTTCCTGCTCAAAGCAGATCCCAATGTGAAACAGTACCCGGAAGTGCTCTTACGGTCCACCACACTGCCTGCCCAATCAACATTAGTATATCCAAGTAGTCTCACATCTCCGGCAGTGTATCTTAATCCATGAGAGATTGTGTCTTGAAGACATCTCAGAAGATTCCTGGCATCAATCCAGTGAGGCTCAAACAAATATGAGCTCACAATGCTAACTGAAAAACATATGTTCGGACGGAGGTTCACCAAGAACATCAATGCAAATGAGTTTTTGAAACTCAGAGGCATTTCCCAAGTCTGGTCCGACATCACTACCATATAACTTCTAAAAGTTAAGATCCTCGAGGTAGTCACAGGCTTGCAGTCCATCATATCGAATCTTTCCAATATATTTACCACATATTTTCCTTGAGATAGGAAAATTTCCCTGGCTTTTGCCACACTTCAAGTCCTAGGAAGTAGTGCATCAGTCCTAGGTCTTTCATTTCAAATTCAGAGGCCAGCTCCCTCTTACATTTGTGAATGAGAGGGTCTGCACCTGTTAGAAAGAGGTCATCCACATACAACACCAGTATGAGAGGCTTGTCATCTTCAACCTTAAAGTAAAGGTTAGGATCGGCTTCACTCCTAGTGAATCCCAGCTTCATCAAGTAGTTATCGATCCTCTCATACCATGCTCGGGGTGCTTGCTTCAGCCCATAGAGAGCCTTCTTCAACCTGCATACATGAAATTTTCAATCATAAATCTCAAATCCTTCAGGTTGCTCCACATAGACCTCTTCTTTGATAGAACCATGCAAGAACGCGGTCTTAACATCCATCTGATGTAGGTTCCATCCTTGTGAAGCCACAAGGGCTATGATCAAGCGGATGGTCGTATATCTGGCAACAGGTGCAAATATCATAGTCTATACCTCCCTTCTGGGATAAACCACGAGCAACAAAATGAACCTTATACTTTTCCATACTTCCATTTGTTGCATGCTTTATCTTGTAAAGCCATTTTGAAGTAACAATTGTCTTGTCCAGGGTCTGGGAACTACTTCCCAGACATCATTCTCCATAATAGACTCATATTCTATGGTCATAGCATCCTTCCATAGTTAATGCTTGATGACATCTAAGAATGATGAAGGTTCATTTTGTATGATCGTGCTCATGATGGTCAGGTATCCCTGATACCTGTTAAGTTTCTTACTTTGACGGAAGGTTCCTCAGGGTGCAGCATGTCCTTCAGCATCATCAAGTATCCCCCTAAGCCATGAAGGCCTCTTCCTAGAAGAGGAAGGCTCATGTGGATGAGAATCAATCAGATCCATGGGTTCTTCTGCATCAGGCATTTATTCATCATCCTTTTCTTTCGGTTCCCCGGTGTCGGCTTCTTGAGAGCTCCTCAAAGTCGGAAGATTGTTCACCTTGCGGTGAACTTTTCTTCAGGAGTCTTAGAACCCAATGCTTGATGAGGGCATCGATTTTGTACATATACGACAGTGTTTGCAGCTTCAGCCCATAGAAACTTAGGAAGACTTTGATCATGTAGCATGGCCCGGACAGCTTCCATAATTGTGCAGTTCTTCCTTTCTGCCACACCATTTTGTTCAGGAGTATATGGTGTAGTGGTCTCCCTCTTGATGCCAGCCTCTTTACAAAAATCATGGAACTCATTAGATTCATATTCAGTCCCATTGTTAGTTCTTAAGATCTTGATCTTCTTCTCGATTAGGGCTTTGAAGGTCGGAACCAAGGGAACACTTCATCCTTCTTTTTCAAGAAGTATATCCAGGTCTTTCGAGAATGGTCATCTGTAAAAGTGAGATAATATGAGTAACCTCCCAAGGAGTTCACAGGCATCATACCTGATATGTCTGAGTGAACTAGTTGTAATATATCAGAGGTCTTGCTTTGACTTGAAGGGAATGGTCCCCTTTTGAGCTTTCCTTCGGCACATCCCGGACATACACCTTCTTTCTCTACTTGGAATTCAGGCATCCCGGTTACCATCTGTCTTACATCGGGTAGAGCTTTGTAATGAAGGTGGGCAAACCTCCGATGCCAAAGTTCGGACTGAAGCGTTGTGTCACAAGACATGACACCTAGCGGACTTCCACCGACTTGATATAAAGAATCAACTCGAAACCCAAGAGTGAAAGCATCTTTAACATTATTTTTCCATATGCGTACCTTACCATCGCTGAAGGTTACCTTATAGCCTTTGTCTTCCATTGCCGAGATGGATACCAGGTTCTTTTTGAGATCAGGTACATATAATACATCTTGTAAGTGAATCGTATTACCTTGATTCAGTTTAAGAGAAACATTGCCTACACCTTTCACTGGGTATTTCATGTCATCTCCAAGGACAATTTTCAGGTTAGTTTCTTTCTCTACCAGATTATAGAGTACTTCTTTGTAACCAGTGAAGTGTCTTGAGGCACCACTATCAATGAGCCAAATTCCCATTGAGTCCGAAGGAGCGGAGGTAGATAGAGCAACTGGTAGATAATATTCAGCCTGCTTATCGTCAACAGTGTTAGATTCATACCTGGAATTTCTAGCCTTCTTGAATGGTTGCCCTCTTCCTTGATTTCCCGCTTTCCTTTTTCCTTTGTTGTTGAATTTTCCATTCCTTCGATTACCATGAGAGGGATTTTGATCATCGTCACGGTGAGAGTCCTTTCTATCAGGGCATTCCCTTGCATAGTGACCTGCTTTATTGCAAATGAAACATCGTCCTTTTCTTCCACCCTTAAATCCAGCCTTTCTTTTCGATTTAGACCCAGAATTATTTCTTTTCTTAGCATGAGAAGAAAAAGCAGCAGGAGGACCTTTAGGCAAGGGCATTTCCTGCTCTTCTACCCTTGTTTGTTCTTGAATGCATCTAGCCATTAATTCCTCGAAACTAGGAATTACATTATTGTTCAGAAGAGTAGTCCTGAACACATACCATTCAGATGGTAATCCTCCGAGAGTTGTGAGTGCCATTTCTCTGTCAGTAATGGTTTCCCCAATAGATAGGAGATCGTTCTTGATCTCGGTGATTCTTACGAAGTATGCTTGCATACTTTCATCTTTACCCTTCTTGATTTCCCTCAACTTATTTCTAAGAAACAAAACTTGATTTGCATCATTAACTTTAAATAAACTCACCAGTCTGTCGTAGATTTCCTTGGAGGTGTCTAGATCAGAGATGTAGGCCACCAAGCGCTTGTCGATAGAGTCCCGGATGATCTTCTTTGTTTTGACTTCTCCATTTTTCCATTTGTTCCAGGAACAACAGATGCATTTGATGAAGGCTCAACAATATTGCCTCTTACATGGTCTAGCACTCCTTGATCTTCAAGGGTTAGATCGATAGACATCTTCCATCCGTGATAGTCAGCTTTCTCACGGAGCTTGTCTTCGGCAGGAAAGAGTGTTGAGGACCCCATAGTTCTTTTAGGATAGCCTTGCCAATCTTCTCTTCGGTGATTGCTCTTGCTCGGGCTTTGTCTTCACCTCAGCTCTGATACCATGTTAAGTTATGGTATGTTCTATGCTTATAACAGTTTATTTCTTTTTCTTATTATATTCCACCGATTAGCAATCACATGTACATAAATTAAAGTGCAGATAGAACATTAAACGATCGACAGAAAACAAGCCAAGACAAGAGACACAAGATGTGGCGGCTAGCCAAGGACAAACCCCACAATGTGTGGGGAAACCCTTTGATCAAATCTTCTTTTATCTTCAATAATTTAGCAGAGAGAAATAGTACAATAAATCTGATTCATATCAGCAGTAGCAAACTCTAGATCAGTAGCATCAGCATTAGCGGCTTCATTATCAAACTAGGGCAGACCATATCTCACAAATCGACAGTCGGATTGACTTCATTCCACCACCAAAAGTTTCGGCTTCCAGAGGAGGTTCAGATGAATCTACAACACAGTTCAGATGAGGAGATCTTCTAGGCCACGCAAGTCAATCTTTACTTCTGCAGTTGCAGCTTCAGTTTCAGCAGTTTCCGGCTTCAAACTAGGGCAGTCGATATCTTGCAAACCGTTCGTCGGATTGACTTCATTCCACCACCAAAAATTGCGGCTTTCAAAGGAGGTTCAGATGAACCTACAGCGTAATTCCAAAGAGGAGATCTTCTAGGCCACGCAAGTCAATCTTTACTTCTGCAGTTGCAGCTTCAAATTCAACAGCTTCCGGCTTCACATGTGTGAGAGAGAGAGACCCATTTCAGCGCAGTAGAGAAGAGACTCATATCTGCGCAGTAGAGAGAGAGAGATGTGATGAGATGAGAGTGAGTCCAAATGAGGAAAAGTCTTCTTATATTTATACACAACGTTGGTGGGTGAATAGATGCGACTGTTGGGCTTCTGAGCCTACATGAGTTGTAGGTCGGCTTGATAATAATTCCATAATCAAAATAAATTCATATCTCCATGAATACTTATCGGAATTGGATGATCTTTATATCAATCCTACACCTCTCGACGAGAGGAATCTAATAAAAATATTGTTAGCCATGAATAAGATGACCCACATGAAGTTTTGCCCTGGTTGCCAATTTTAACATCATTATAGATAATGCACCTGCAAGGCTGTTGGCATGATTGTGGAAGCTAAATATCCACAAGTGTTTTGGACATCTTGCATTGTCCATTCACTGAATTTAGCACTGAAATCCATTGCTTATGATGTGCTTTGGATTGGTAACATTATTGAGGATGCACGACATATCCGTAACTTTGTACAAAATCATACAAATGCCCTCACTATCTACAAGGAGTACAACAATCTATCATTGTTGAAGATTGTGGATACACGGTTTGCCTCTTCATTCATCATGTTGAAGAGGTTGAGGGAGGTCAAGACCACTCTTGGGGCCATGGTTATTTCAAAGTTTTGGTCTTTTTGGAGAAAGATAGATCAAGTAGCCTCTAAAAGAGTGAAGGACATAGTGCTAGATGATGCTTGGTAGGAGAGGGTAGATCTATTTATTCAGATCATTGACCCTATCATTTCTTTGTTTCGATTTGCAGATACAGACCGACCCATCCTAGGAGAGGTTTATGAGGGATGGGATTCCATGATTAAGTCTGTGAGGAGCATTATTTTACAGAGTGAGTGCCCCGAGTATGAGACATCACCAAAGGCAACCCCAACCCGATTTTAATTTCACCTTATCACTCCCATTCAGTTAAATGCCCTTTCCCATAAACAAACATTCAACATATAGAATTTTGGAAATGAAATTTTCAGATTAAAACACATGGGACTGTCAACACATGCTGAAAATAAATATGGACATAAAGTTACCAGCAACACACCTTAAGATACACAGATTTTTGGTCAACTTAGACCCAGGCAAAACCCCTTCAATCTTCTCCAGAGAAAACCTGTTAGAGAGCTCTTGAAATTTATTTATCTTTCAAGTTCAGGAAAAATACATTTGCAGACAAAATAAAACAACAAAATACAACTTATCTCTTCCGCCTAAAACACCTTGAAAATTGTGCTCACTTTGGCTCGATTTCCGTGCCTACTTGAAGCTGAAAATATGTACTGTATGGATATAGACAATATAGATTTGTTTCAATTTTTTCACAAAAACTTCTCTCGAATGGCATGCAACTCATAACATTAAATGTTGTTTGTACTATACATTATTTTGTCTTCTATGCCTCGATTTTCGTGCCCAACTTTGCCCAGAAATCACTCCTTCAGCTTGCTGCAACAAATTTCTCTTTCAAAACTTTTCTCTAGCTCTCAGCCTCCTTTATCCAATTTGCTCATGAAGAATGAATGCAATATTTTTTTTCTTTCCCCCTTTTGTTTCCCTAAATGATTTTTGGGCAACCCTAAGATCTAATGGGTCAGATTCATTTAGATAAAGGGATGAGAATAAATGTGCATTTAATTCTCACTTTCTAATTTTTAGCTCACCCATTAAATAAAGTACCCACATTGTACTTTGTCCAAAGTCACTTTTCACTTTATAATTTAAGATTGATTTTACCACTTATAAAGTCACTTTCACTTTATAAAATCACACTTAGGAAAATAATTATTTTGGACACTTTTCCCTAGGTAGAGACTACCCCATGGGAAACCACTTATCCAAGGTACATTAAAAATCAACACTCCCTCTTACCAAGGATAGTGTTTCTCACCACATCCATCTTGTCCTTGAAATGGACATCCTTGCCTCTTGGCAAGGACTTCGTGAGAACATCAACTGCCTGCTCATCTGTTGATATATACTCCAGCTCACTGCCCTCTTTTGAACATAGTCCCTGATGAAATGATATCTGATGTCAATGTGTTTTGACTTGTCATAAGACACTGGATTCTCCGTGAGTTTAATGCAACTTTGATTATCACAGTGAATAACTATCGGTCTGAACTCCTGATCAAATAGGCCATACAACAACTTGCGAAGCCAAATGGCCTCACAACTAGCCTAGCTAGTAGCCATATACTCAGCGTCAGAAGAGCTCAAAGCAACTGACTTTTGCTTTCGACTGAACCACGACACAACTAATCGAACCCAATCCGAAGCAACACCCTGAAGTGCTTTTCCTGTCAGAAGCATAACCTGCCCAATTTGCATCTGTGTAACTTGCCAACCTCACTCCATCTCCCCGCCTATAGTCCAGACCATAATCAACAGTCCCCTACACGTAGCGAAGAATGTGCTTTGCAGCTACCCAGTGCACCCTCCTGGGCTCAACCATGAACTGGCTAAGTGTGTTCACTGCAAAGCATATATCTAGCCTAGTGTTGACCAGATACATCAAGGACCCAATAAGCTGCCTATACAATGTGGGATCCACCAAACTAGAATCTAAAGCATGAAGCTTCTTCCAGTTGGTGATCATAGGTGTAGACATGGGTCTACAGTCTGCCATGTGAAATTTGCTCAACACATCCACAACATACTGCCCCTGCCCCAGAAAGATATGCCCCTCCTCTTGCCACACCTCAAGCCCCAAAAAGTAATGCATCAACTTAATGTCCTTCATCTCGAACACCATAGCAAAATACTCCTTTCAACCACTAATCAATGTCTCTGCCCCAGTAATGAACAAGTCATCAACATACAACACAAGAATAAGCGGATCATCCCCTACAACAATGTAGTATAGATTCAGATCTGGTTCACTCTTCGTGAAACCCATCTGCTGCAAGTAAGTATCAATCCTCGAATAGCAAGCTCTCGGAGCTTGCTTAAGTCCGTAGAGTGCTCACATCAACCGGCACACATGGGTCTCCCGCCCAAGTACCTCAAAGCCCTGTGGCTGCTCAACATACACCTCCTCCTCTATAACTCCGTTCAGAAATGCGGTCTTTACATCCATCTGATGGATCTGCCAACCCATTTCTGCAGCAACAAAAATAAAGCACCGAATAGAAGTATACTGAGCTACGGGAGCGAAGGTCTCATCATAGTCAACTCCCTCTATCTGTGAGAACCCTCTAGCCACAAACCTCACGTTGAACTTCTCAATGTTGCCATCTGTAACATGCTTGATCTTGTAGAGCCCTCAGGCCTAGGCACCACTTCCCAGACATTGTTCTTAACGATAGAGGCATACTCCTCCACCATAGCCTCTCTCCATACCTCCTGGCTGGCAACCTCCTCATAGCTAGTAGGCTCACAATCAACAATGTTGGTAGCCTTGGCTACATAACTGCAAAATCACTCAGGTGGCACACTCTCCCTGTTCACCCTCTTTGGAGGACCAACGAACTTCACTTCCTTCAAGGTGTCTTGAAGCCACTTGGGCCTTCTCTTCCTTGAAGAAGCTTCCCCATAGGGAACCTCATCCTCTACCCCCTAGTCTGGTGACCCTGAACGTCTGCCCAATTGACCTTGGTGTGCTTGTACCAACACCTATCCTCGAAGAACCTATACTGGCACTTGTGCCTGTGTCAGCTGAAGTGCCATGTGAACTCTGTCCCAATGGACTCCTTAAAGAAGTGCTCGCTGAACTCGCCATTGGTGCCCCAGATGTCACTGACACTGAAGTTATTCTATGATAGGATTTATTCACAAGAGAGGCTCAAATGTATGGCTTACTTGCCTGGAAAGCAAGATGAAAGGTTCTCTAAGAAGGGCTTAGGGGAATTCCAAGGGCTAGGGTTTGAGTATATCATTTGTCAAAGAGATTCCTAGCCCCTAATATCTTGTGGAAACTTGGATTCCAAGTGGTCTTTGTGAAACTGACTTCAATAAGTTGTGGGACCACACGGGACCAAGTGGACCTAGAATTAGGTCAAGGGGATGGAATTGATCAACCAAGGATGTGCTTGACTTAATTGAGGGGGAGAAAGGGATTGAAGGAGAAATTTTCTTTGAATTTAATGCAATAATCCCAATGAGGTCACTAGTCAAGGGAAACCTAGGGCAAGAAACCGTCCTCGAGCTAGGGCTTGCAATATCTTGAGATCCCATCTTCAGATTCACTTCAAATTTGGAGGGCCTCTAGAGAAAACTCCAACGCATTTGTGGACCAAAAACTGAAGTAATTTGATGGCTAAATTGTGAGATAAGTGATGCCCTAGGTGACCTATGTAGGCTAGGCCTAGAAAGAGAGAGAGAAGGTGAGAAAAATATGCTTTATGGTGATCACCTATGGAAGACCAATGTTTATGCCTTTGGGGGAAATGGAGTCAAGAAGATTTCAATGATTAGGATGGTTTCATTTAGTCCAGGAGGCCTCTAGAACAATTTCGCATGGTAATTAGGGCATGAGAAAAACTGCTTCAAGGTATTTATACTTCAATGTGCGATATGTGATGACTTGTCAAGATAAAATTTCAAAGAAATATCTCTAGGAACATTCACTTATTCAAACATGGCCCATACCACGATGCAACACTAATAAAAGACAAATTTATACCCTTTCATCCAAGAAAAGCACAAAATTTCAGCCTAGTATAGGGAAAATCCCAACATCATTTATGTGACAGAAAAGAATGGAAAAATAACATTAAAAGAGCACTTTCATGTGAGAACACATATATCCAATCATCATCATATGCCAATAGAGAAGTGCCAAGACAAAAATGAAGATATCCAAACATCAAAATTCATCCATCCATCCAATTTCGTCCTCTAGAAAGAATAGCGAAAATCTCTTAAGAAAGAATGATCAATCCAAGTGATACTTGTGAGGCGGTGACCTTACAACCTCATTCAAGACATACTCTTCAGATCTTTTAAAGACAAAAGAAGGTCATCGAATCATGTACAAATTTCCTTGCTGAAGATAGGACAATTTATCTAAACCATAAGATGATACGAATGTACCATGGAGTCCCATGCCTCCAATCAAACAAGGAATGTTCCATCAGGCAAATGTATAATGATCCAATTATAGCCTTTGTAAGGCTTGTAATTTGCCCCTTTGTTGACTAGAATAATATTGCAGGTCTTCCATAGAAATCTACTAAAAAAACTCGCTCCGTCAATTGAGGCAAACAAACAATCTTCAATTGGTACGAGCATGTGAACAATGATACTTGAAAAAAGTCCTTCATTAGTGACCTCTTGAATCTGCTTCTAAATAGCTTTTTGAACAAAATTTTAACACAGAGTTTTAAGCCTGCCCAAACAGGCCCAAAAGAGAACCAACGTTTAAGCTAGGCTCTGCTATACTTCCCTTGACTTGCAGGTAGAAAATAGCACCTTGATTCTGCTCTATGACATATGACACAATTTGAACTTGATTTTGCATTTTCAAACTTGTTTGTACTTGAGATTGAGGTAAGATACACTTTGCAATATTTTGAGTGAATGGTTTTACATCCTTTCAAAGAGAAATAATACTAAGATCACTTCCTTACTTCATCGAACTAGAGATTTGCAACAATTCTAAAGAAAAGCTTTTAGACCTTTCAACTAGGCCTATATTTGGTCTTCACATTCAAAGGATTGCAATTCAAGGAAGCATCAAATCATGCTTATTCAAACAGGCTTTAGCAGATTTCTTACATTGAAGGCAACTTCGCTAGCCTTTTTCACTGACGGAGGTATTTCGTACTTCTTTTGGCCACCTTCTGAGGCTCATTGGCCTTTGATGCTCGGACTGAGGCCTTTTTCGGTCTTTTCTGCAACTAGAGCGGAAATGATCAGCAGAATCTCGACCAACTCTTGGGCATAAATTCGGTCTTGGAAACTCTACTCTTCTTCAGATCTAAGGTACCTTTGTGAGGCTTTTCTTAGGCTTGAGATAACTTGGTCCTGCTTTTAATCTTTTGAGGCCTTTCGACCCTCCTTCTCTAATCTGTGACCTATTCATATTACCTTGGTCCAGACATTATATCAACCTGAGGTCTTTAGGCCTCCTTCTAGGGCTTTGACCCTCTTTTTCAATATAAAACAGACACTTGGTCCTCTTGAGGTAGCATATAATAAAACTTTGGTTTTATTTTAACCAACAGACGGGTAACTTGGTTTACTTCTAGGGAAATCTCCCCTTCTTAACACAGAAATCAGTTGACTCTGGATTCTTCTTAAGGATCTCAATTTTCTTGAAAACAAGCTGAGTTGGCAAGGTTGCTCTTTCACCCATGCTTTGATACCATGTTGATTTTTCATGATCTTCTAGACTGATTTCTTAATTATTTCTTCTCGTGTCACATTCATCATTAGGGAATTACATAAAGAAAATCTCAACTGGTCAAACAATAATGGCAGTAGAATTGTAAGAACTTGAACCTCAAGCTAATTTCAAAATAGCAGAACATGAAATTTTAATTACAAAATTTTAAAGAAATTTAATCTTATGAATACCAACCTTTTTGCTTTGTTGAAAATTTGTCTACTCTGCTGCAATTCTTGTCCGGCTTTCTGCTTTGCTGAAAATATGTCTGCTCTACTGCAATTCTTGTTTGGCTGTGTTACCAAAATGACCAAAAACCACCTTGCCGAATTGAGTACAACCTGGGTACACAGTTTCAGAGTGCTCTCCAGTTGAAGCAATCTGATCCCTTGTGCCCAAAAACTCCAGTACAATCAAAACTCAAAACTTCCAGAGTGTCTGTATCTCTGTGTTAAAATTGAAAATTTTCTCTGTTTTTCTTCCTCCCCTTCTCAAGATTTCCTTCCTCCTTTTTAATTCTCTGTTCACCTTCTTCCTCCCATCTTCCTGTCATTATTTTGATACGTGTAATTTTTATAAAACAAAATCTTATTTGATTTTTGTTGATTTTATTCGAATATGAAAATTTGATTTGATAAAGTTTATTTATTATTTTAATGAATTAATTTAATTTATAATTTTAATTAATTAATTTTATTAATTTTAAATTTTAATTTGTAAATTAAAATTAACATTTTCTGTTAGTTTAAGGATTTATCATATATATAGTGCGATACATGCGGGTCCATGCATACGTAGCTATCGTATGGAGGTCTCGTATGTATGCTAATACTTGTATTTTATTTATAGTTATAGGTGGGTCATTACGTAGATCCCTCCTTCCAAAAACTTTTGCCGAATTGAGTAAAACCTGGGTACACAGTTTCAGAGTGCTTTCCAGTTGAAGCAATCTGATTCCCCGTGCCTAAAAATTCCAGTACAATCAAAACTTAAAACTTCCAGAGTGTTTATATCTCTATGTTAAAATTGATTTTTTTCTCTGTTTTTCCTCCTCTCCTTCTCAAGATTTCCTTCCTCCTTTTTAATTCTCCGTCCATCGCCTTCCTCCCATCTTTGTGTCATTATTTTGATACGTGTAATTTTTATAAAACCAAATCTTATTGATTTTTGTTGATTTTATTCTAATATGAAAATTTGATTTGATAAAGTTTATTTATTATTTTAATGAATTAATTTAATTTATAATTTTAATTAATTAATTTAATTAATTTTAAATTTTAAATTCTAATTTGTAAATTAAAATTAACCTCTTCTGTTTGTTTAAGGATTTATCATATATATAGTGCGATACATGCGGGTCTATGCATACATAGCTATCGTATGGAGGTCTCGTATGTATGCTAATACTTGTAAATTATTTATAGTTATAGATGGGTCATTACATACATCCCTCTTTCCAAAAACTTCGTCTCGAAGTTAGGGTTTCTAAAATATATTAATGATTATTGTGAGTATATAAGCCTTTACATTTCAAGATTGAATTTGTTTTCTTCAATATTTTAAACTTTTACAACTATAATATTCATGTTCTGCCCTAGTTGGTTCCCTAGCTACTCTAAAATCATCCCATCCTTCCTAATCTCTTCCGCTTCCATCTTATCCGTCTTTTACTAGAGTGTGCCATGGTATCAACTATACTGACTAACTATCCATAGGCTCTCAAGGGTATCAATGTCAATTATATCAATTTGATTGCCCAGTAAGCATCTGACAGTCATCATCACACGTCTAGGGGAGTGTGATTCGCACAGTGCTCCCATGACTCCAGGTTTTTGAGGATAAACGGTGGGCAATACTTCCACCCCTCCTAGTGGGACCTAAGTCAATACTCTTTCATGGAACCTCATTGATCTTTAATTGTACTAAAGTTTTTGTCATCACGTGGCCATTTTGGTAACCTGCCATATAAACACTTATCCATATATTATAACATATGCATCAATATTTATAAAATAAACAGTTTATGTATAGCTCATACATATTGTTATCTACAGTATAACATACTTGGTCATGTCCTGCTCATGTTATTGGCTTTCATATTGAAATTGTAATCATTCTTTCATTTCTATCTCATTAATCATATCAATATGCATAAATGAAGCAAAATTTATAATATCTTAATTCATAGCATAATTTAGGATTTAGATTTTATAACAAAGTTAATCAAATATTGAACTTCATCTTAGTATCCATAACTCAGTAAGGTAAATTTAAATAACATATTTCATCTTGGTATCCACGTACCAGTAGAATTAAGCAGGTAACATATATCATATTTTAGTAACATAAAAATTTCTTCCAAAAATGGTTTTGAGTATCTGATTTAAAGTAAAGTAAATATATACAAAATATGGCTTAAAGTTCTTCAAAATTGACACAAGTTGGGGTATTTTTGACATATGATTTTCGTATCTTCCCAAGTAGCCGATCCAGGACTATACTTGTCCCACTGGACCTTAACTTGGTTTACCAGATGATTCCTAAGTTGTCGAACCCTACTTCCAATATACGTAATGGTTCGACCGATATGATTCCTTCGTCCGATACCTGCAGTTTCTTCCATTGAAGGTTATGAGATTTGTCAGCTATGTAATGCCTTAATACAAATACATGAAATACATTATGAACTTTATGCAAGTGAGGTGGCAGTGCAAGACGATAGGAGACGGGTCTAACTCTTTCCATGACTTTAAATGGTCCGATAAATCGAGGTGACAACTTTGCCCCTTTTTCGAATCAATAGTGCTTTTATTTGGTTTGATGCGTATGAAAACCTGATCCCCTACTTCATACTTTCTGTCAGTTCTGTGGGCATCAACATAACTCTTTTGTCTATTCTGTGCTTCTTTTAACTGTTGTCTAATTTTTTTGACTTGTTCCTCCATTTCTTGGATTAATTCTGGCTCTACTGTCACCCGATTTTCTAACCTATCCCAACTTAATGGTGTTCTGCAAGGTCTGCCGTAAAATGCTTCAAATGGAGGCATTTCGATTGAACTGTGGTAACTGTTATTGTATGCAAATTCGACTAAGGATAAATACTTTTCATAGTGCGATTGCTGATCCATAACGTACATCCTCAACATATCTTCTAGTACTTGATTTACCCTTTTTGTTTGCCCATCAGTCTTAGGATGATAAGCTGTACTCAAATTTAGTTGAGTTCGTAAGGCTTACTGCATGCAAGTCCAGAATCTTGAAGTGAATTATGAGTCTCTATCTGATATGATCTTCTTAGGTATTCCATGAAATCTGATAATTTCATTTATGAATATTCGAGCTACGTCAACGACTTCGCAAGTATCTCTTACGGGAATGAAATGGGTGCTTTTTGTTAATTTATCCACTATTACCAGAATAACATTGTTTCTTTGAGAATTAAGAGGTAGCCCAGTGATAAAATCCATAGAAATGATCTCCCATTTGGTTATAGGAATGTCATGAGGTTATAAGAGACCTGTTGGATGACAATGATCAGCTTTTACTTGTTGACATTCCAAACATTTTGCAACGAATTGATCAATATCACGCTTCATGCCCATCCAGAAAAAGAGTTTCTTGGTATCAGTATACATTTTCTTTACTCCGGGATGTGCACAATACACTGCTCTGTGGGCTTCCTCAAGGATAGTGTTTCAGTCTTTCAGAGATCCTTATTATCAGGAATATACATCCTTTCATGAAATTGCAAGATTCCATCATCTTTTAGTTCTTATCCTTCAAACTTGGGTTCTTTTGGCTTTTTACTGTTGAGACTAGATCTTACCTTTAAATACCAGCTATCTCTTATGAGATGTTCTAGTACTTGTTGTCTTAATTCTACTTTGGTAGGTATGAGGGAAAATATTCGGGGTCTTCTGCTTAAAGCATATACCACTACATTTTCTTTTCCTTTAATGTATGATATTCCAAAGTCATATTGTCTTAGGAATTCACTCCATCGTCTTTGTCTAGTATTCAAGTCTCTTTGGGTGAACAACAATTGTAGACTTTGATGGTCGCTTTTAAGCGTAAAGCTTTGCCCTACTAGATAGTGTCTCCATATCTTTAAAGCTAGTACTACATCGGCTAACTCTAAATCGTGAGTGGCGTAGAGTTTTTCATGAGACTTTAATTTCCTTGAGGCATATGCTATTACTCCTCTATCCTGTATTAATACTGCACCTAAACCTTGCTTGGATGTATAAGTACATGCAGTAAAATCTTTGTCCATATCCAAGACTCTTAAGATTGGTGCACTGGTCAACAGTCTTTTGAGTACAGAGAATGTTTTATTACATTCCTCAGTCCATTCATACTTAACACCTTTATGTTGAAGAGTTGTAATTGGCTTTGCGATTTTGGAAAACCCTTCTACAAATCTTCGGTAGTAACCGGCTAAACCCATAAATCTTCGCACTTCATGTGCATTTTTCGGTATTGGCCATTCCATGATTGCTTTCACCTTCTTAGGATCTACTGAGATTCCTTCACCTGATATGATATGACCTAAATAATGATTTTTTTTTTGAAAGAAAGAACACTTGGATAACTTCCCATATAACCGGTGTTTTCCGAGGCAAGATAATATTATTCGTAAATGGGCTTCATTCTCTTTCTCGTTCTTGGAATAGATAAGAATATCATCTAAGAAAACTTGTACAAATTGATCAAGATATTTGCGAAAAATGTTGTTCATAAGGTTCATGAATACTGCTGGTGCATTAGTCAACCCAAATGGTACCACTGTGAATTCATAATGCCCAAAGCATGTTTGGAATGCTGTCTTAGAAATATCGCTTTCCGAAATCCTTAGCTGATGATAGCCTGATCGTAGATCAATTTTTGAAAAGACAACAACTCCTTTCATTTGGTCAAAGAGGTCATCAATTCGAGGCATTGGATACCGATTCTTTATTGTAGCTCGATTCAAGTCTCAGTAATCTATGCATAATCTTAAAGAACTGTCTTTTTTCTTGACAAAAATTACAAGAGCACCCAAGGTGATATACTGGGTCGAATGTGTCCTATATCCAACAGTTCCTTCAATTGAATTTACAAATCTTGAAGTTCTGGAGCTGTCATTTTATAAGGTGTTTTAGAGATCGGTTGAGTACCAGGTTTCAATTCTACTATGAGATCTAGCTCTGTTTCGGAGGGTAATCCAGGTAGTTCCTTTGGAAATACATTCGGAATTCGACTAACACCGAATATTGTTCTAAGGATGGTCCTTTTTCTTTACTTCTTGAATTACATATGCCTGACAACCTTTCCTTAAGCAACGCTTCATTTTCATTGCTGATATGTAGCATAAAGATACTTTTCTCTTCATACCTTGAATTTGGATCGCCTCTCCTTCATCATTTATACCGAAAATTCTCTTCCCATAACAGTCTACCCAAGCTTGATGAGCTTCTAACCAATCCATACCTATGACAAGATCATAAGTTCTTAGGGTCGTGACATAAACTTTCAATTTAGTCGAACAGACCCCTAGATTAATTTTGCATTGATCCACACTTAAGTCTACGGATTGGAGTTCTCCTGAGGCCATTTCTACCTGTCTGAAATCATTTTGTTTGCAAGTTACCATACCACATTTATTGAATGCATATGACGAAATGAAACTATCTGTGGCACCAATATCAAATAAGATTTTGAATTTTATGCTATTAATAATACCTGAAGATTTTACTACAGTGGATTGATGTGCTGCTTGATTGTTGTTGACTAATGCATGGATTCTATGATTACCTTGGGTATTTGGTATTGGTTCTTTTCCTGTCCTATGCAATATACTTGATGAAACTTCTAGACAATCATGTTGAAAATGCGGTCCTCCACATCCCTAACAATTAACTTGGGTCGGTCTTCTTGAATCATAATGTGAATTTCTAGATGAAAAGCTTTGCCCTCTCATGTTGCTTCCTTTTGAATTTCTTCCTCTATTAGCAGTTCCACGAGATTTCCATGGACTTGTGTTTGATGATTCAATGGCTATAGTATTAACTGCCATGGGAGCTTTTTCTCTTACGCTTATTGGGGTAAATCTATTACCATAAGGTGGTCTTGAGCTACTTCCCCTGAAGAAATTTCGGGGAGTCTTTCTTGAAAACCCTGATTGTAGAGGTTCTGCTGGCCCGACATCCTTTTTGATTCCTAGATGTTCTTCTGCATAGCGGCCACATTGTACTGCCTCGGCTACTGATGATGGCTTCCACATCCTAACCAAGGCCATGATGCGAGGGTTTAATCCAAATATGAAGCGTTCAACTTGACATGCATCGGAATTTAAGTAGTGAATGTATTTCACAAGCTCCATAAACCTTATTTCATATTCTTCCACTATTTTATTACCTTGAATTAATGTATGAAAGGCCCTGGCTTGTTGTTCTTGAAAATAAGGAGGTAAATACTTGCGCAGAATTTTTCTTCGAACAATTCCCAAGGGTTATTATCTGTTGTGAGGTGTAGTTGTTTTTCCAGATTTCCCCATCAAATCAAGGCACCTTCCTTTAATTGAAATACGACAATTTTTGTTTTTGAAGAAGAAGAATACTCTCTTAGTTTAAAACATCTGTTCATTCCTTCTAACCATGCCTTAGCATTGTCTCCAGCTCGTTCTCAAGAAAATTATGGGAGTTTAATTTTCTTTAACTCCCTAGAAATATCTTCCATTGATCTTTTATACTTAGAATTTTTTGGTTCCGCTGAATTGGTTTCTATGGGTTGAGGTTGCTCTTCTTTGGTCTTAGCCATTGTCGACCCTTTTAATGTTTCCAATAAGGCTTCTAATGAGTGCATTATCACGGTCAACTCCGGTGCTGGAGCGATTGGTGTTGATGATGGTCTCGATGGAGACGGTGATGGTGGTAATGAAGATGGTGATGACGACGGTGGTGGTGTTAATGACGGGGTTGCTGCCTGATCACGTCGCTGTCACTGATATGTCCTTACCATCGTAGTGTTTCCTGTATACATAATAAAATTGTAAAAATTTTGAGGTATACTTTCATATTTAACATATAATTTTGCAATTTTAAGTTTACAAACGGGTATAGTTATTTTTGCTATTTTTACCTGCTAGGCAGGTCTTACTGGTACCGAGGTCAAGGAGGGTGGTCTCGCGACCTCCTTGTCCTAATGCAGGGTATTCTATCCTAATGCCTAATAATTCTTAGTAAGATGCATGGGTCTTTATAGACCATAATATTTATTTCGCAATTTACCTAATTATGCTATAAAATATTTACAAAATAAATGAGTTGAACAGGAATAATTTTCCTTTTTCCTCATAGCTGGGACATAATGCTCAAAACTAATATCTTAAATCATATATATATATATATATATATATATATTTTAGAATTTATTTTAATAAAATCTTCATATTATATAAGGTCTCAATATAATATATACAAATGTGCCCCTTGTAGGCTCCTTCCTTGACTTGATATGTTAAATTGAGCAGGTTTGATTGTTTGGAGGACTTCTATAATATATATAGTAAGGTCTATTAAAATATAAAGTCTCAATAATTATTATAAAATCATATATTACATTAATTATCATTTATTGATTTTATAAAGTTATGGTACGAAACCTAAAATGTTGGTTCTCCTCTAGGCATCTATCTTATTATTTCACTATGAACATATTCTTGAGACCTTTCCAAACAGTGTGGGGAAAGACTAATTTCAACAATAATATTATAAACTCGCAAATTACTTCAGCTGTAATGGGTTCGACCCTAACCCCGAAATACTAATCTTTCATATGAGGACATGAAATGGTTTTAATATTCTTATACATTATGTATTTATAATATATTTTCATGGTTGCGTTTGATGTAATAAGAGAATTTCTAATTAAATTCGTGGAGTATATGATTTATCACCTACACTAATTATGTCATAGGATTTTACAAGAACCATCGACTAGGTGTTTTAACTTTAGCATAGGTTAATTTTTTTTTAAAAGCCTTTAGACACGGATTTGCTTCATTTCGGATTATGATTCCATTCCTGCTACGATTATAAAATTAATATTACTGTTGTGATGAATGATAGACCTATCATATATATATATATATATATATATATAAAATAGTATATATAAGTGGTCCCTACCGAATGCTATAATGCATTGATCATATAACTGGAACTATGTCTATGTTAATTTATATACTTGATCATTTATTATTTGTGGAAAACTTATATAACGATAAGTTAATGGTTGATATGTTCTCTGCCTCTGCCGAGAAGCTATCATTGTATTATGTTAATTTTAGGTATGTTCTATGCTTAGAGCAATTTATTTCAATTTTCTTAGTTAGTTCCATATCTTTTCCAGATTAGCAATCACATCAGCATTAAAGTAAACTGCAAATAGAACATAAACATAAATCGCAGAATACAAGCCAAGACAAGAGGACACAAGATGTGGCGCTAGCCAGGGACAAACCCCAATGTGGGGAAACCCTTGAACAATTCTTCTTTTATCTTCTTCAAAGTTAAGTAGAGAGAGAGAGATAGTACATTTACAACAGAAGTCAACACTTTGACTTATCTAGATATGAGCATTGATCATCTCCTATAATGATGATACATGAGATCAGTTGAAGACATTCTGCTTCAACTGATTCTCCAAGGTGACAGCTTCACCTAACATAATGTTGTAGCTTGTACTCATGTTGCACCCGTCACTGTGCTGCACCTAGTCATTGAGTTGCTCCCATCTGCTCCCATCATCATGCTGCTCCTTGCTAATATGACCATCATGCTGCACCATTCTTCATCATGCTGTCTCATTCATCATCACGCTGTTGGGATCATCATCCTTGCTGTACCTCCGAGATCATCACTACTGCATCAAGAACTTCATAACGCAAGGTTCTTGAGAACATCATTGTTGCACCATGACTTCTCCTTGAGATTATTACTGAGATGATCTCTGCACCTATGAAGATCACAACTGCACATTACTGTAGGATGACATCATTGTGAGATCATGATCCTAGACACTGATCCTTGCCAAAGCTGACTCTCCTTGACTTGGTGATCATTGCTTCTTTCATCATGCTGAGATTGTAATGATCATACGACTTATGATCCTTATCATCTTGACTACCTCTGAGATACTTATTCATATCAAGAATACTAGATCTGAACACTGTGATGACTATGAAACTGTATGTCTCCTTTTATAGGTATATTGAGAGGCTACCTCATCATTGTGATTATGCCGAGATAGTAACATATACATATGCGAGACTGAGATGACACCCAACGTAATCCTCATTAAGCCGAGACAATGTGCAAAAGAGTAGATTTGCTTTAGGTAATTTGAGTTACTGTTGTTCATTACATCTAAATTGCCACAGGGATACCACCAAGATCTATATGCTGAGACTGATCCTTGTCATGCGAGATCAGATGCCGAGACTGTATCTAGCCCAAACTTCAACTCACTGCTGCATCCTCACACGAGGTCATTTCTGCTCCATTTATCCGGGATCATGACTGCACCTAAAACCCAAACGAGGTGCAGTCAAATCCTTACTGCGGCTCTACTCCTTCATGCGAGATTTCAGAGGAAAATGTGACATTCTTTCTCTATGTGAACATGTCTCCTTGACTGTGTGAACAAGTCTCCTTGCTGTGTTTACATGTCTTCATTGACTGTGTATGAGGTGTCTCCATTGACTGCGTTTTAGCTGTCTCTATTGACTGCGTTTAGCTTTCCTCATAAGCTTGCGGCTTACTGCGGCTAGGGCATCACTGTGGCTAGGGCATCAACGACTGCGGCTAGGGCATTAGCTACGACAGCTAGGGCATCAGCTACTGCGGCTAGGGCATAAACTACTTAGCCCAACATACTCTTAGTGTCTCTCTCCTTCACCAAAAACCCAAAACGTGGAGAGGAGGAGATCACATGAAGAGTGTGTTTCAAATGACTTTGAGTCCTCTCCTATTTATGCTAAAACGTAGATGATGAATAGACATGACTATTGGGCTTCTGAGCCTACACAAGTTGCTGGCCGACTTGACAATTTGTCTTATAACACAAATAAATTCATAACTCCATGAATACTTGACGGAATCGGATGATCTTTAGATCAATCCTACACCTCTCGATGAGAGGGATCCAATAAAAATATCAGCTACCATAAATAAGATGACCCACATGGAGTTTGGCCCTAGTTGCCAATTTTAACACTCCCTCTCAACTAGGGTGAACCCCATCCACTGATCCATATGTCCAACTGTACTATCTTTGCCATCAGTGCCCTGCACTGCTTTGCTCAGCTCAATTTTGCTCTGCTCAGCTCTACTCTGCTTTGCTTAGCTGAACCATGAAGAAGAAGAATTGATCGAGAATGTCTCATACCATTCTCCACTGACCCGAAGTCAGTCTTAGAGTGTGTACCACTGGTCCCAGACCAGTCCTCTACTGACCCGAAGTCAGTTTCAGAGTATGTACCACTCTCACGGGTCCCAGACTAGTATCATTGATTTCAGATCAATGAAGTTCATCCTAGCATAGGGAGTACGGTAGATACAACGGTGCGTCCATCGGTACTACTATGGTCCCTATCCTCATTTCCTTGCTCATTCATCAGATGAGAGGTACTTCCCATGAGTCCCAGACTGCATGGGTAGGATGCCTCGACAGGAGAACTAATCATCCTGTCCACAGGAGAATGAATCATCCTGTCCAGTGGATGCCACAGAGAACTAATCATCCTGGCCTACAGGAGAACGAATCATCCTGATCCACAATCGCCATGGAGAACGAATCATCCAGGCCATAGAGAACAAATCATCCTGTTCCATAGTTGCCACAGGGTGTCACAGGGAAGGTTGAACCTGTGATCTTGTACAAAGTGCACCAACAGGGGAGGGTGAGTCGCCCTGTTGTCATATGTTGCTCTAGTAAGTACCCTAAGCCCCCAGAGCTCTAGAGCTCAATGCATGCAACATGTAAGACCCTTATAAAAAGGTCTCTCAACAACTCCAAGTCGTTCGGGAAAGTCACATATTTGACTTTTCCCTGGCGCTTTGACAAAATGTCTGCGACTTGTACATCAATCTCAATGCGATGGAGCCGCCTCGCTCATCGACTTACCATATCCCAGATAAGCCAATATCTGATGTCTATCTGCTGGAGCAATCATCGAATATGGGATTCCTCAATAATCGAATCCTACCTCTGGTTGTCACAGAGAATCACAGTGGTATTCATCATGTGTACAATCAGCTCACTTAAGAGCTTCTGCAACCATGCAGCTTCACACGAGATCATACTCATAGCTATGTATTCGATCTTGACAGTGCTTATAGCAACCGACTTCTACTTCCTGCTTATCCATGATATCGAAGCAGAATCCAAAGAGAACCAGCACTGAGAAGTGCTCTAGTGATTCTCCACACTGCCTGCCCACTCAAAATTCGAGTAATCATGCAGTTTCATATTTCCGACAGTGTATCTCAATCCATGAGAGATTGTGCCTTGAAGATGTCTCAGAGGATTCTTGGCACCAATCCAGTGAGGCTCAACCAAATATGAGCTCACTGTAATATCCCTAACTCGGAATATTCCTCAAACCCCAGCAAAAACTCCAACCAAATACGTGCAAATGATATAATAACCCAGAAATGACAAAATAACAGTGGTACAACGTATAATAATGTAAACAGGAAATATAAGCAGATACTCAAGAAATGCAGCGAGAAATGCTAAGCCATTTTATTATACTGAGCAATAAAATGAGTACAAGAGGTGATCAGACAGATGGCACCTCGACTTGCACAAGGCAAGTGAAGAAATACTCTCAGAATAACAAGGAATGGCCTCTCTGCGTGGATGCTACTGGAGAACTGCTGCTGCTGCTAGAAAACAAATAATGATTTGGGGCTGCTCCCCTCCTCGGAAAATGCTGAAACTCTGGAATCGGGCTCTACTCCAGAAACCCAGAAAAACCCAGAAAGCTTTCCTGGAATAGCCGACCCCCGAAAATCACCCCCTTGGGGTTCTGCACAGTTCCTCAATGCTCTGCACTGTCACTAAAGGAAACCCCTCTAAACTCTGCTTGAAACTCTGCGAAAAATCCTCCAATAGGCAAGGGCTGGTCCCCTGCTCAATCACTCAGCGTGAATCCTCCTGCAAAAAACCCAATCCAACACTACTGCCAGAAAGAACTGCGTCCCTCTCTTAGTGCTGCGCAGTCCTCCAAAACGCTGTTGAAAATGCTATTGGAATGCTGATAAAACTACTGCTGAAATGCCAAAAGGAAATACCTTGCCCGATCAGGCACTGGAAGGCCCCCGAGGCTAAGGGCGAGATCTCGGAACAGAGACACTCAATGCACTAAACAGTGCTGTAGACTAGCTAAACAGTGAGCGTGCTCAAAAGTCGAAACAACTAGCTCAAAATGCACATAACTGAATGATGCAAAATGAGGGGGCTCCTCTCTATTTTATAGCCTCTGCCTCTCACAATCCCTAAGCTCACCTCCTCCTGCGTGATTCCCCTCTTGCCACGTGTTTCTTTCCCTCCTGCGTAGTCCCTCCATGTGTCTGCGTGGGCCCCATTTCTGCGTCCCCCCTTTGGCTCCCTTGGCTCCCCTTTAAGTCACAATGTTGTGCTACTAGGAAGTGACTTTTATTCTAAATGTGAGTTATGTCTCCCGTCCTCACTTTTTTTATTTACAAATAACTATAGAAGGCAAAAATTGGACAAAATCGAATATTCCAATTAGCCATGGCTAATTAGGAATATTACAGTCTCCCCCAGCAAAATGTTGCTTGTCCTCAAGCAATTGAAGTGATGGATGCTGCAAGATCTTATCACTCTCCCAAGTGGCATCCTCATCCGGCAAATTCTTCCACCTCACCAAGAATTCCTGGACCGTCCTGCTCCGCAGCTGCCTCTCCCTGGTATCAATGATAGCCTTTGGCTGCAATAGCAAATGCCCCTCATCATCCATGGGTGGTAGCTCATCTGTCACTATCACTTGCTGCCCCAATGCCTTTTTCAGGCATGATACATGAAAAACGTTATGAATCTTGCTGCCTTGGGGCAGCTCCAACACATATGCAACACGTCCAATCCTGCGTATCACCCTGTATGGCCCATAAAAGCGAGGCTTGAGCTTCTCAACCCCCTTTTGCTTTAGTGATGACTGTCGGTATGACTGTAATCGTAGGTAGACCATGTCCCCCACCTTGAACTGTCTCTCCACTCGACCTCTATCGGCATACAGCTTCTGCTGGTTCTGCGCTGTAGCCATGTTATCCTTGAGAGCTCGGAGAATATCTTGACTCTCTTGGATCCAAATCTTGGCTCTAGGAGCCTTGCTATAACCAAATGTCACGTCAGCAAAAGATAAAGGATGATACCCATATAAGACATAGAATGGTGACATACCAATGGACATGTGATGTGAGGTATTATACCAGTACTCCCCTAGATGTAGCCACCTCAACCATGCTCGCTGCTGCCCATTGACATAGTTATGCAAGTAGCCCTCTAGCCACTTGTTACTATCTCTGTCTGCCCATTCGTTTGTGGGTGATAACTGGTACTCGGTGTCAACTCCGTCCCCACCAACCGAAAAAGCTCCTGCCAAAACCCGCCCATGAAACGACTGTCCCTATCACTGACGATGGTCTTAGGAAGACCATGTAGCTTGAAGATCTATCTGGAGAACAACTCGGCCACCTGTGCTGCTGTATAGTGAGCGGATATGGCAAAAAAATGTGCGTACTTCGTCAATCGATCAACGACGACAAAGATACAATCCTTGCCCTGTACCATGGGCAACCTTGTGATTAAATCCATCGAAATACTCTCCCATTTCCCCTCCGGAATGGGAAGAGGCTGCAATAATCCTGCGAGATGGCTCATCTCTCCTTGTTCCTCTGGCAGACATGGCACTCTCGGATGTGTTGCAGTACGTCCTCCTTGAGGCCCTTCCATGAGAACCTCTCCCTAATGGCCCTGTAGGTTTTGGTAAAACCCTGATGTCCTGCAAATGGGGAATCATGTGATGCATGGAGTATCTTCTTCTTGAGCTGAGACCCCTCAGTCAAGAAGATCCGGTCCCTGTAATAGATGATCTCATCGACCACCCTGTACCTATCATCTGCCACCTGCCCATCCAGAACCTCACATGCAAACCTGTCCTTGGAGTACTCTACTAAGAGTCGAGCCCTCCAATCGGTATCCAAGCTCATAAGAGACAACGTGGCTAGTCTACGTGAAAGGGCATCTGCCACCACGTTGTTCTTACCCTTGACATACTCAATGTCAAAGTCATATGCTTGGATCTTGTTGATCCACTTCTGCTGCTTCTCCTGTAGCTACTCTACTTCTGCTCCAAAAAGAACTTGAGGCTGTTGTGATCAGTCCTCACCCTGAACTTGTTACCCACCAAACACTGCCGGTACTTAGCCAATGCATGCATGATGGCCAACATCTCCTTGTCGTATATAAAATACAACCTCTTGTGCGGAAGGAGCTTCTGGCTCTTAAAGGCTATAGGGTGACCTCCCTGCATCAACACTACGCCGATCCCCTCTCCTGACGCATCACACTCCAAAACAAAGGTTTGCATAAAATCTGGCAACGCAAGCACTGGGCAGCTGCTCATAACCTCCTTGAGCCTGTCAAAGGCTCGCTGCGTTGTATCCGACCAAATGAATGCCCCCTTCCTCGTCAAATCTGTCAGGGGTGCAGCAAGCTATGAGAAACCTTTGACGAACTTTCGGTAGCAAGTACAAATGCCAATGAATCCTTGAAGTTTCGTCACATTTCTCAGCTCTGGCCATTCCCTGATGGCCCTGATCTTCTCCTCATGGACTCTCACTCCGTCCACTCCTATGATGTGTCCCAGGTACAACATCTCTGTCAACCCAAACTCACATTTGGAGAGTTTGTCATAGAACTGCTGCTCCTGTAAGATATGCAATACCGTCTCAATGTGTTGGAGATGCTCCTCCCAAGTCTTGCTGTAAATGAGAATGTCATCAAAGAATACCAACACAAACTTCCTCAAGTGACTATGGAAGATGTGATTCATGCAGGACTGAAATGTAGCGGGGGTGTTGGTTAGCCCAAAAGGCATCACCAAGAACTCAAAGTGCCCATAGTGACACCTGAAGGCGGTCTTGGGAATGTCCTGCTCCCTCACGCGAATCTGATGGTACCCATATCTCAAATCAATCTTTGAGAAGAATTGTGCTCCCCTCAACTCGTCCATCAACTCATCGATCCTGGGTATGGGGTACCTGTTCTTCAGGGTCTTCTTGTTCAGGGCCCTGTAGTCAATGCACATCCTCAATGTACTGTCCTTCTTCTTCACCAACACCACAAAAGAAGCAAAAGGACTCGTGCTTGGTCGAATGTGGCCAAGAGCCAGCAACTCCTGGATAGCCCGCTCAATCTCGTCCTGATAGGCCTTGGGGTGCCTATAGGGGGCGGTGATCACTGCCTGGATGCCCTGCTCAAGCTCGAGAGTGTGCTCAAACCCCTGATCTGGTGGCTGTCCTGGTGGAATCTCTCTATACACTATGGCAAACCGATCAAGGATGGACTGGATCTCTAGATGTATAGTTTGCCCTGTAGTCTCTGCCTCTGACGCCCGCAACTCCACTGCCCACTCTGTCTCCCTTCCAGAAGACTGCCTCCATCTGATGAGCCGACACAGTTTGAGGCAGATATGTGTGCTGTCCCCGTATCTTCTCATGCCTCCCTGTCTTCTCATCATCCCACTCCATCTCTAGGGTCTTCCAATCCGTCGTGACCTTCCCTAGAGTGATAAGCCACTGAACACCTAGTATCATGTTGGTGTCCGGGATATCGACCACGAAAAAGTGGTCAGTCAATGTGTAAGTGCCCATCGTCACTGAAAGCTCTGGAACATAACGAGCACACGTCATGGTCTGATCTCCTAGGACCAAGACTGAAAACCCATCGAAGCTCTCTGTCTGAATACCTCTCCGCTCAACCATCTGTGCATTGATGAAGTTGTGGGTCGCCCCATTGTCAACCAAAACTGATATTCGCTGGCCACGTACTGTCCCTTGTACGCGTAGCGTCAGATACTTGGGAACTCCTCGCAATGCTGCAAGGGCCCCTCCGGTGGGTGCAAATGATGCACCACCTCCTGCTGCTGGCGGTGGAGGTGGCAAAGGTTCCTGTATGGCATGGCTATCTCCTGCCTCCACATTATCCTCGTCATCCTCTTCTCCACTGCTCTCGGAGAAGACCTCAATAAAATGTGCTTTACCTGCGGCACATCTATGTCTTGGTGCCCACGGCTCCTGGCATGTGGAGCACAACCGCTTCTTCTTCAGCTCCCTCTTGACATTGTCCTCAATCTGTACTCGTCCTAGATTCCCCTTCAGAGGTGGGATCCTCACATCCTTCCCCTTAGATTGAAATGGTTGTCTTTTGGGGTATGGTGTCTGGGTCCTGGGTCCTGCTGATAGCGTCCTGGAGCATAGCTGGTCTAGTGGATCGGACTAGACCCCGAAGTGGCTCTGCTAACCCCTCAACATACATATGGACCCTCTGTGTCGTGGAGAGGTCTGGCACCATCACGGAGACCCTCAAGAAATTTGTGATGTAGGTCTCTGGGCTCCCTGTCTGTTTGAGCCTTGTCAGCTCAACAAAATGCTGCTCTGGATCCCTCTGATCAAATCGCTCCATCAATCTCCTGGTAAACTCCACATATGTCGCCCACTGTAGAGTGCCCGAGTGTGACCATCCCGTGAAACCACCAATCCTGGGCCTCGCCATCCAAATGCAATGTTGCCACCTTGATGGCCTCTGCCTCTGACATCTGGTTAAGCTGGAAATAAATGTCCAGCTTCTCCACCCAAGACTTTGCCGAACTGTTTGATGAGCCATCAAACGTAGGCAAGTGGAATCTACTCGTTGCACGGTGGGTGTCACCATCATGATAATGTCGGTACCCTCTGTGATGGTCGCGGGGTCTGCTATCCTGCTGGCACTGAACAAAATCTCTGAATGAGAGGGCTTCCCTGAATTCCTGCCCATAGGCCTGGTACTCTGCAAAATAATCGCCCATATGCCTGGGGTCTGCCTCCTGCTGGGCTACGGCCCCCGTGTCTGCTCCTAAGAAAGTGGGCATGGTAGCGTGTGTAGGGGCATGTGAGGCCACCTGCTGCGCAGTGTCACGCTGCTTTGGCAAGTGATGGGATGCACGTGATCCCTCACCAATCTGAAAGACTCGTGCGCTGTCACGTTGTTTGGCCTCTACTGCCGTGAATCTCTGTCCCATCACCTCAATTTTCCTCGACAGATCCTGCACTGATTTGAGGAGCATATCTGCAAATCTCTTCCCGTCCTCGTCGGCCATTTGTTTTACGTCCACTATTGGCTCTCTCTGTTCTGCGTCAACCACCGGCTCCTCCTGTTCTGCGTCCACTACCGGAACACAATCTCCCTCTCTGTAGGTATTCTCCAACCTACGTCCAGTGTCTCTGTATCTCCTACCTCTAACAAATGTAGGGTTTTTCCCCCGGTGTCACAGATTGCTAGCTCTACAGGCTGAGCTGAAACTATGCTTTGATACCACTGTAATATCCCTAACCGGAATATTCCTCAAACCCCAACAAAAACTCCAACCAAATACGTGCAAATGATATAATAACCCAAAAATGACAAAATAACAGTGGTACAACATATAATAGTGTAAACAGGAAATATAAGCAGGTACTCAAGAAATGCATTGAGAAATACTAAGCCATTTTATTATACTGAGCATAAAATGAGTACAAGAGGTGATCAGACAAATGGCACCTCGACTTGCACAAGGCAAGTGAAGAAATACTCTTAGAATAACAAGGAATGGCCTCTCTGCGTGGATGCTGCTGGAGAACTGCCGTGCTACTGCTGCTGCTAGGAAACAAATAATTATTTGGAGCTGCTCCCCTCCTCGGAAAATGCTGAAACTTTGGAATCGGGCTCTACTCAAGAAACCCAAAAAAACCTAGAAAGCTCTCCTGGAATAGCTGACCCCCGAAAATCACCCCCTTGGGGTTCTGCGCAGTTCCTCAATGCTCTGCGTTGTCACTGAAGGAAACCCCTCTAAACTCTGCCTGAAACTCTGTGAAAAATCCTCCAATCGGCAAGGGCTGGTTCCCTGCTCAATCACTCAGCATGAATCCTCCTGCAAAAACCCCAATCCAACACTACTACCAGAAAGAACTGCGTCCCTCTCTCAGTGCTGCGTAGTCCTCCAAAACGCTGCTGAAAATGCTATTGGAATGCTGATAAAACTGTTGCTGAAATGCCAAAGGAAATACCTTGCCCGAGCAGGGACTCGAAGTCCCCCGGGGCTAAGGGTGAGATCTCTGAACGGAGACACTCAATGCACTAAATAGTGCTGCAGACTAGCTAAAGAGCCAGCATGCTCAAAAGTTGAAACGACTAGTCAAAATGCACATAACTGAATGATGCAAAATGAGGGGGCTCCTCTCTATTTTATAGCCTCCGCCTCTCACAATCCCTAGGCTCACCTCCTCCTGTGTGATTCCCCTCTTGCCACGTGTTTCTTTCCCTCCTGCGCAGTCCCTCCATGTGTCTATGTGGGCCCCATTTCTACATCCCCCTTTGGCCCCCTTGGCTCCCCTTTAAGTCACAACGTTGTGCTACTAGGAAGTGACTTTTATTCTAAAAGTGAGCTATGTCCCCCGTCCTCACTTTTTTTATTTACAAATAACTATAGAAGGCAAAAATTGGACAAAATCAAATATTCCAATTAGCCATGGCTAATAAGAATATTACACTCACCATGCTAACTGCAAAACATATGTCTGGACGGGAGTTCACCAAGAACACCAACACGAATGAGTTTATGAAACTCAGAGGCATTTCCAAAATCTGGTCCGACATCACTACCATATAACTTCTGAAAGTTAAGATCCTCGAGGTAGTCACAGGCTTGCAGTTTATTAGTCCACATCCAGAATCCAACTCCCTCTCACTTTTGCAAATGAGAGGGTCTGCACCTGTCAGAAATAGGTTGTTCTCATAAGGTGCCGGTATGAGAGGTCTATCATCCACAACCTTCAAACAATGGTTTGGATCGGCTTCACTGTTAGTGAATCTCCGCTTCATCAGACAGTTATCAATCCTCTCATATTAGGTCCGAGGTGTTTTACTTCAAGCCATTGTGGGCTTTCTTCCACTTGCATATATGAGGTTCTCGATCATGAATCTCAACCTCCTTGGGTTGTTCCAAACTTGTGGACCTACTACATAAGGGGAATGGTCCCCTTGTAAGATTTTCCTTTGGTACATCTCAGACATGTACCTTCACGCTCTTCTTGAATTCAGGCATTCCTGTCACCATCTGACTTACAGACCTTCAGTGCTAGACAAGTGCATAAGGGTTTACTACTTTAGCTAGCGCTCAATTGTAGAAACGTACACTCTAGTCACTTCCCATAATGACCGTAAAGCAGGTGCAAATATGTCATTGCAGATGTAAATCACCGTGCCAAAGTTGGCTCGTTCTCTGAGGAAATCATCTTTAAAATCCTCATCAATGTATTATATACTAAAAAAAAGACAGTTGCATACAGAAGACTTGATATAATACTATGGCTTATTCGATATAATACTATGGCTTATTCATTAGTGACTCTCTTATTTTCTGAGCTTGGATGTACCTTTGCTTCAGCTAGTGTAAGACCTTTCTATTTGTCTGTTCATCACTCAAGAGTTCAGTAATTTTTGAATTCAACTGTAACCTTATCTTAACAGATTTAAATCTGTAAATCTTAACAGACTTAACAGGTCCGAGAGTTTGAACTAAGCTCTGATACCAGAATGTAAGAACCTGAATCTCAAGCTAATTTCAAAATAGCAGAACATGAAATTTTAAATACAAAATTTTAAAGAAAATTAATCTAATGAATACCAACCTTTCTGCTTTGCTGAAAATCTGTCTACTCTGTTGCAATTCTTGTCCGGCTGTCTGCTTTGCTGAAAATCTGTCTGCTCTGCTGCAATTCTTGTCTGGCTGTGTTACCAAAATGGCCAAAAACCACCCTGCCGAACTGAGTACAACCTGGGTACACAGTTTCAGAATGCTTTCCAGTCGAAGCAATCTGATCCCCCGTGCCCAAAAACTCCAGTACAATCAAAACTCAAAACTTCCAGAGTGTCTGTATCTTTGTGTTAATTCCCTCTCCTTCTCAAGATTTCCTTCCTCCTTTTTAATTCCCTGTTCACCACCTTCCTCCCATCTTCCTGTCATTATTTTGATACGTGTAATTTTTATAAAACCAAATCTTATTTGATTTTTGTTGATTTTATTCGAATATGAAAATTTGATTTGATAAAGTTTATTTATTATTTTAATGAATTAATTTAATTTATAATTTTAATTAATTAATTTTATTAATTTTAAATTTTAAATTTTAATTTGTAAATTAAAATTAACATTTTCTGTTAGTTTAAGGATTTATCATATGTATAGTGCAATAGATGTGGGTCCATGCATACGCAGCTATCGTATGGAGGTCTCGTATGTATGCTAATACTTGTATTTTATTTATAGTTATAGGTGGGTCATTACAAGAATGATGGAGACAGCCAATCACAAGAGACACAAAATTTACCTTGGGAAAACCCTAACTAGGGAAAAACCCAACTGTAATGAATAATATATATATATATATATATATAATGAGGATAATGATTAGTTAATTAGTAATTAGGTTGAAGAGGCATGTCTAATTGAGACATGACTCTCTATGAAGAGGCACCTGCCTAATATATAAGCAAGCCCTCATTCTCATTGTATCATCAACCTTATTCATACATTTTAATATATATTCTTGTATGTCAATGGAGATCTTTATATTCCAAGTTTTATGGAGTAGTTAACAGGAATTATGAACTTTGTTCGCTTCATTTGGTATCAGCGCAGTTCGATCCTCCAGTCGCTTCGCCACTGCACAGAGTCATGCTCTCCGATCCAGACCCTTGGCCATTCAGGTTTCGTCAACACTGTTGCCGTTTGAGTGTTTCACTACAAGCTTTTGGAGGGTCTCCATTTTTGCTATCAGGCCCTTGGCCATAATAATAATAATAATATTAAAAAGTTTCACCTAGAGTCGTCACACAACCGCCTACGCCATCATTCGACAGTCGTCAGCCCGTATGAAGCCTTCCCCTGAACAAATTTCAACCAACAAATTACCGACAATCGCTGCATAGTTTGCTTACTATTGCACTCAGTTTTTGACAAATGCTTGATTTCTCTTTTGCATCGTGACAAATACTCTTGCAAGCGTGCATGTCACCCAAGTCGTCGGTCGTTCGTTGAATAAGCCGCTAAGTCGTTTTTTTTTACAACCTTCGTTCTCTCTGTGACCGCTTCCCTGACTTACCACTCCAATAGTCGCTGGCGTTGGTGGCCACCGATAGGGGATTTTGATCGGCTGCTGCCAGACCACAATCAAACGCAACTGACACAACTGCCTCTTCCACTGTCGTGCAACAAATTTTCTCCACCACTGCCTGTCGCTCATCGTAAGCCACCATATTAGACCCGCCTCAGTCTTCAAACCTTGCATCCGTCCAATGTTGGTTGTTGTTCCTTGTTTGTGTCTCACCCAATAGACTCTGACTGCAGCACTCCACAATGTTCCATCGCAGACCACAAAAAAATTTCGCGTTGTCATCCCTTGCATCCGCTTTGTCTATTCCTTGTATCGTTTTGCATTACCCATAGTCGCTACTTTCGCCGCCACATTCAGACAGAAAAATCGCAGGAGAAGAACAGTGTGAAGCGCAGACTTGTAATCAAGCCGTTCGTACAAACACTGACAAACCACTTTACAGGCTTGTACAACAAAACGTTGCCTCACAAGTTCCCATGGTTGTATTCGTATGGAAAGGACAACCAATTTGTGAGTGGAAATCAATTTAATTAAATTAAAAAAAGGGAGACCAAAAAAATATTTAAAAAGTGAGATAATAAAAAAAAGGAAGAGTAAATTATTTGAAGTTCGATTAAGGAAACAGAAGTATTGTTGTTAAAACGGGAATAAATTATTATACTCCTAAAATTCATAAAAGGGTATTTAAAATATATATATATATATATATATATATATATATATATATATATATAAAGTTCAAGTTCAAAGTCATAAAATTTATATAAGTGAATTGTTAAAGTTATATAAAGCTTAGGATCAAATTAAAAAAAGAAGTCATAAAGTTTATTTTCTTAAAAGTATAAAGGATCCAAATGTTGCAGAGTATTGAATATAAAGAAAAAACAATAATAAAAATTAAAAATAAAAAATTTGAAGATTTATTTAAAAAAAAGAAGCAGCGTTGGGCCTTGATTTAATGAGTGTGACGTTTCAAATCCTTACCTATTTATATATCCAAAGGAAATAGGGAAAGAAAATTTGTGACTTAACAAAGAATTAAAGTATTGTTGACCTAAAATTATCAATAAGGCAAAATAGAGTCAATCATTAAAGAGAAAAAAAGAATGGAGTCTAATTTGGAATTGAAGGAAGGAAGATTTCCAAAAACTTCATGTAATTATGCTTCAGTGCTATTTAGAATTAAAGGGTCCATTGCGGGAAAAGATGTCACTATTGCTATCTCACCTGTCGAAGATAAAAATTATATAACGCCTAAAATCACAAACCAATTAGTGATCCCGGAGTCAAATATAATCGAAAAATTAGATTGTTTTGGCAACAAAAAATATGACCTAACCAATTTACAGTTAAACATTGAGGATTATACATTTATATCGCACTTCTCAGTTCAAACCCTATGGAGCGATCAAGGTGACATTATTTTGGGTTCACCCTGGATGGAAACCCTTGGTTCCTTCATCCTGAATACGAAAAAGAAGTTTTTAACATTTTCTTACAAAAAGAAAAAAATAACGCTACAAGATCTTACAGTAAAGCCGAATTCAGTAATACCAGAAGACATAGAAGATATTTCAAAAGTAATTTTTCAAGAAGGTAAAAAAGTACTACAAAATATGCAAAATAAAATTGACAAAATCACTGCTGATAGAGATGAAGAAGTTTTGCGACTTAAGGATCATAGCGAAAAATTACTAACACAAATTAAAAAGCTTAAGAAGGACAAGAAGTCGTTAAAAGACAAGTAAGAACATTCTATTCACGAGGAAGTATTGAAATCCAGTTGTAACATTCCTAGTGGAAGATAAAGAAACAAATACCAAACCAGTCAATAGCAGAACTCAAGAAGAGGATCAATCAGTTGAAAGAAAAGCACACTCACATGTTACAATCCGGATGATGAATTCCAAACGAAGATTGTGTACCTCCACACACCTAATAAGGGAAATTCAAACCAAAAAAGTTCCCTAGCGACATCTGAATCATGAGAGTAGACAACTCAATCAAGCTACGTATATGTACCATTCAAAATAGAAACAACACGCTGATGTTCCGAAGAATATTGAAGTAACCTCAATCCAGTCCTATGATGACAATTCTTTACAAAATTGTAGTGATTAGAATATTCCATAGAAGATTAATCTAGGATGGTTTGATCCCTTCTCAGTGTGACAATTTTGTTTGTCACTTAGAAGATCATATCAATTTGTATCAACAAAGATGTCAGTGTCGAGACGAAAAGACATTCAAAACCAAAAAAAAAAGGAGATCAAGCCTTTTGCATCAACAAGCTTTGACGACAAAGCTTTTTTGAGGAGGAAGGCAATGTTATGAGTAACATATATATATATATATATAATGAGGATAATGGTAATAATGATTAGTTAATTAGTCTAATACATAAGCAAGCCCCTCACTCTCATTGTATCATCAATCTTATTCATACATTTTAATATATATTCTTGTATCTCAATGGAGATCTTTATATTCCAAGTTAACTGGAGTAGTTAACAGGAATTACGAATTTTGTTCGCTTCACCAACAACCTTTTCTTAGAGAAATTATTCAATTCAACAAGAGATACAATTTGATCTTTTCTAGTAAAAAAAAGTCAAACTGCCTAGTAAACAAGTCCAGGTCAAACCTGGTCAAACTGAGAAATTTTGGCCTCTTGCACCTTCCTCATAATTTTGTCTGCTGCTCAGAGAACTTCATAAATCTCGGTCAAACCTTGCCTCTGAAAATTTGATCAACGCTAGTCAAATAGATGTCAACTATCTTGACTTAACCTCAGAAGTCTTCTTCTTTTCTTCGCATGTGTGAACACAAGATGATAATTGTGAGTGATCCAAATTGGTGCCCAATGGAGGAAGATGAATGGTGTATATATAGTAGATTAGAGTGCCCTAATGGGTGTTGGTCACTATGATTGCTTATTTAATTAAACAATCAAGTGCTACATAAATTGTCAACCTAGGGAAGTCTGTTTATTTCAAAGGCAATCACACACTGTATATGCTCAATCTCAAAAGCAATCCAGAGTTATAGTAAAAGTTATACTAATCACACCTTGCTTTGAATCAGACTGAAGCTCTACTTTGAATTACAGTAAAAGCAATCTTTCTATTGCAGAATTCAAGATTCAAAGGAAAACAATCATCAGAAGAATTCTAGATTATATTAAGAAATAACAACCTAGGAAAAATGAACCTTTCAGCGATCTGCAAAAGAAAAGACTAACTATGCTGTAATAGAGAATAGGACCCTATTCCCCAAAGTAGGAATATTCAGCACTTGTCTCTGACTATCACACTTTCATAAACTCATTCTACAAACAGAATTACCAATCGAAATGATCAAAAATTACCTAGGAATGAATTGTATGAAAACGATGCAACAATCAGTTGAAATAGAGTTTTAGCAATAAATAGCAGAGTTATAACGGTGCCTAAGAAATGCATAACAGAGTTTCAGCAAAACAGAGTTTTAACAAAGCATGAATGAAAACAATAATTAACACACCTACAAAGCTAATGGGTGAATCTTGTGAGGAAGGTGGGCCCTCTCCTTTTCACAAGATTCCCCATAAATGAACGAGAACTAAGAAGAAGCACTCAAAGTGATCTTTTATTCATCTGTCAAATGTAACATGTGACAATAAGAATAAACATGCTCTTCTCTGTAATTCCATATTCTATCGTCCCCCTCTAATGCTGATTTCTCCTCTATTTAAAGAGGAGAAATCCTCTTAATTGATTACATGTGTACGTACAAATCCTATTCTTAGTCTGATCTAATCTTCTATGCTGGAATAGGATATTCCGATTTTCCATAGAAAAATGCTGTTACAGTGGTTGTAATGGTGCTGGTTTTGACGTACAACTATTGCGGCCAGTGTAACAGCTCCTTTAATTATCTTTCTTGTTACCGTTGTATATGAAACACTGTTTCAGCGTCGTAAATCACAGAGTGTTTCAGCATCGTAAATCATGGACTGTTTCAGCATCGCAGATCACAGGCTGTTTCAACATCGCATATCACAGACTGTTTCAGCATCGGGATTTGCGTACTGTTCACTGTTTCAACAATGTGGTCTTCAGGCAGCAACAATATATTAACTGCAGTCTTCAAACTATTTTAGCAACTATATATTTCCGATTAGTGGCTAAGTATGAAAGTAATGTAAATTTACATGTAAAACAAGTTAAACATATAGCAAAGAGAAGAAAGTTGAAACATTTTATACTTTTGGAAAAATAGATTAATGTGATAATGTAGGCTTAAATGTGAGTAGGAAAAGGATGTAGTGATAGCAAAAAGTATGAGCAAAAAGGTACATTATAGGGTCCTAACCAGTGTTGATAATATCAGTATCGGGAAAATATCGGCGAGGGTCCGGAAAATATCTTATCGGAAATATCGGCGAAAATATCGGCAAATATCGGCAAGCATAAAAAATGCATAATATATTCATTTTTTTTCAGATTTCTAAACATATAAAGCAATAACAACATGAACTAAACACATTGGCACATAAATATGAAGAAAACACTGATATATATGATGTCAAATAGAAATGATACATCAAACTTCAAAGGCGATACCAAATCCTGCTGATCCCTGATAGTGATAAATTGATAATTGTCCAATCAAGGACTCAAACAAAAATTAAAATAACATCACATATCCTGCTGATCCCTGATAGTGATAATTGTCCAATCAAGGACTCAAACAAAACAACATCACATATATAAAAGTTTAAAAGTATTTCATCATCATGAGTTATAAACTTATATGTAGCAAAAGTTGCAAAACAAATAAAACTAGCAGCTATCTATCTGAGACCATTGGCCTCTCCCTAGCAGCTTTCTTTCTGTCTTGTTCAGCAATTGCTTCACGAGCTTTTTGTATAACCTCTGCACTAGAAACCATACAAGGCATCACATCTGCTGCATCATATGCAGAGAGTTTAGCCAGATGGTATTTCAATCGTGTAATCCCTCCTGACATCTTGGTCCCACACAAGTTGCATGATATATATGCCTGATTTGCCCCACCAACAGCCTCCCCATACTCCCAAAATGGGTCCAAGGCTTTTGGCATATTTGACATTTGTACTGTAGTGAACTAATTCAAACCTAGGGCACAAAAAAAACAAAAAATTGGCATTAAATGAGTATAACTATACAGTGCCCAGCAAACACTCAAGAAACTATTTTAATTTTTAAAGCAACATCTTCATGTTCAGAATTTAAACAACAAAAGCAAGCATAAAAAATGCATAATATATTCATTTTTTTCAGATTTTTAAACATATAAAGCAATAACAACATGAAATAAAGTTTAAAGTTAAACACATTGGCACATAAATATGAAGAAAACACTGATATATATGATGTCAAATAGAAATGATATATCAAAGGCGATACCAAATCGTGCTAATCCCTGATAATTGTCCATTCAAGGACTCAAATGTGGAGAACCAATACAAAATAACATCACATATAATAATAAAAGTATCTCATCATCATGAGTTACATGTAGCATAACAAATAAAACTAGCAGCTATCTATCTACTGCCCTCTCCCCCTTTTACGGGAAAACATGATGGGCTGTTTGTCAGGCCTGCCCCTAGTAGTAGAAGGCCCTGACACTGCCTCTGCACCTAATGTCAAATAATGAGTGATAGGCATGGAGCTATGCTCTCCTATATCTATAGCAGATGGTGTTGATGCTGATGCTCCCGCAGTGTCCTCCTCCAGCTCCTCCTGCTCCTCCTCTAAGTGTTGCTGCTCCTCTGACTCCGAGTCCTCCTCTTGCTGCCCCTGCTCTAATGGATCATCTGCCACTGGCTCCTCCAACCATGAAGGTGACTCCTCCAATATGGGCTCCTGAGACTCCACCCTCCACGGAGACAATACATCAATATTGTCTAAGGAAATGGCATCTGGATCCACTGGTGATTCTATTTGCCTCACTCGAAGTCGGATGTTGTAATGCACATACACCAAATCGTTGAGGCGTGCGAACTCCAACCTGTAAGAGTGTCAAAAAAAGTAATGAGTCTTGACTCTTGACTCTTGACACTTGAAGGTCATAAATTAAAAATTAAAAATTACAATAAGTGTAATTGCTCAACTGAAGGCTTGAGTTCAAAGTTATACCTGTTGCGCTTTTTGGCGTGTATTTTCTCAAATACACTCCAATTGCGCTCACACCCTGAAGAGCTACATGTTTGACTCAAGATTCGTATAGCCAAATTTTGCAAATTTGGTACCCTTGCACCATAGCTTCGCCACCAAAGATCTACAACAAAATAATGAAATAAAAAATTCAAAAACTTAAAAGTTAAAAATTAAATTCAAATTTCTAATTTCTAATGAGTGATGACTTGTCACTTACGTGGCATGAAGAGGGCCCTTTCCTTAATGGCATCATCAAAGCCAAATAGGCCAACACAATCCTGATAACTCTGTACCTCGCGCTTGATTTTGCTACGAAGCTCAGAATCAGGTACCATCCTCTGAATACAGGTATGGAGCCCTTCCATCACCTCGCCATCAAAACGAAAATTGCATTTGTATGCAAATGCAGGGTTGAGGAAGAGTGCTGCTGCATGAATGGGTCGATGAAGCATCCCTGTCCACCGATTATCGATCACATCCCATAACATCATCTGCCTATTAAGGCCAGCAGAACCCTTGTCTGCATAATAGGAACGAATGGCCTCCTTGGCCCTATCCATGCCCTCATACAAATAAGGCATTGCAGGCTTCTCTCCATCCACCAATCTAAGAACCTTTACTATAGGTTCGCTAACTGCACATGCTTCTTGTACTCCACGCCAAAATGTCTCAGAGTACACCATTTTTGCAATGGCTCTCCCATCAGGTCTCTTGCTGTATCTACAAGCACGCCAATCATCAGACACAAACATTTGCTTCAACTCGTACTGACATCGAAGCAAAGACTGGAGAGTAATAAAGGTTGTGGCAAAACGTGTGATGGCAGGACGCCGCAACTCCTTGTTTTTAGTGTACCTCCTCATAAGGCTAAGAACATAAGCATGGTTATAAATAAACTTGGGGATGCTCCTAGCCATATCAACTGCCTCCTTGATGAAGGAGAGTTTCCCCATATCCTCAAGCAACGAATCAAGATAATGCACTGCACATGGAGTCCAGAACAATGTGGGATGCCTCTCCATAAGCATTTTGCCGGCAGACACATAATTAGCTGCATTGTCTGTTACGACTTGCACCACATTCTGCACACCAATCTCCTGAATGAACCCATCTAACAACTCACATATCGTTGCTGCATCTTTGATATGTTCTGATGCATCCAACGATTTAATAAACATGGTACCTTTAGGACAATGTACCAAGAAATTTAGAAGGGTCCTACCCTTCCTATCTGTCCAACCATCAGACATCACTGTGCATCCAGTGACTTCCCATGTCTGTTTCAACTCCGCCAATCTAGAGTTGATGTCCTCTTTTTCTGCTTGAAGAATTGGCCCCCGCAACTCCTCATATGTGGCACTTTTGTACCCTGGGCCCACAACAGCAATAGCATCACACATTGGTTGCCAAAATGGATTGGTTTTTGTGATGCTGAGAGGTAAGTCGCTCCAATAAATACACCTCCCCATGACTCTATCTGCTTCTTCCTTCTCCTTTTTTTTATAAAGCGATTTTATGCCAGGTTGTGCTCCAGCTCCTGTTCGTGGAACAAAAAATGATGACCTCGCATTCACACTAGCAGTAGCGCTAGCATGTGATGGTGTGCCAGTTGTGGAGCCCCTCCCACTAGGGCCAGTAGGGCCACTACCCTGAACATCAAAATCAGGAGAAGATATCCCAAAAGATCTACCTGCACGTTCAGCTTTGTTTCTTTCCGCCTCTTCCTTCTTTCTGTCCTTTTCTTCAATTGCCTCAAGAGCTTTTCGTATAAGCTCCGGACTAGAAACTTTACAAATGCCAACATCATGTCCAGGGAGTCTAGCAAGATGGTATTTCAGTCGTGTAACCCCACCTGTCATCTTGTCCCCACACAATTTGCATGAAAGATATGCACGATTTGTCCCACCATCAGGGATCCCATACTCCCAAAATGGGTCCAAGTTTTTTGGCATATTTGTATTTTGTAGTGGGCTAACTCAAAAGGAAACCTACAGCACCAAAAAAAATTTGGAATTAGTAACTTAATAACTTAATAAGTAATACGAATTTACGAAATTCCATGGGTGCAGGTCTCAATATCAAATCCTCATTCTTCAAAGACAAATGGACTAAACTTTAACAAAGTTCTACAATCTGCAATCTTCACACAAAGGACCCTAGTCAAGCTATGTAGAAAAGAGTCAAAAGACATTAAAATCATAAAATATAAATGTATTCAATAACAGCGTTAGAGGACTGCGATTTGGCTGCTACAGGCAGTGTATACATTGAGGATAATAAAATCATTTATATTTATGCTTCTAATGTTGGCTTATATGCTATCTTCTGAGGATAAGCAACTGTTGGGAAAGATTTCAATATGGTAGAGTGGGAGGGCAACTGTTGTGAAAGATTTCAATATGGTAGAGTGGGAAGGCAACTTTCCTAATCTCAGGCCAAAACATGGGATTATGCTCCATCTATTCTTCTAATATTGGTTCACTAACAATCTTTCTGAGGCTAAATGAGTGTTGAGAGGGGATTTTAATTTTTAATAAGGTAGACAAGTAATTGTAGGAGGTGAAATAAGAGTTGATGTAAAATAAAATCAACACATCAAGTTTTTAATGTGAATTGCAGCCATAAACATCATGATATTGGAGGCTGCTTTACATGGTCCAATACAAGAAGGCATCAGGAAAGAGTACTGGCAAAACATGACGTGTTCACTGTTAACTTTTAAGCCCCCAAAAAAGGATTAGTGTTTTCAAGAACTGAGAACAGATTTGTTGATGTTGGGTTGGAATCTGGATGCTACAGGGTTTGACCAAATTCTGTTGGTTACATGCATGTTGAGACTCATGAGTCATGACAGTGTGACAGTAACCTCATAAGGCAGTTACCTTTGACGGTGACTTTGGCGTTGTGTTGGTGACTTGAAGGCATGATTGTGTTCATGGCAAGAGTCCTTGATGAAGGATTATGTCAGTGACCTGTGAACTGGGTAGCAACCTTCTATAACAAGATCTTGATGAAAGTAATTAATGGCAGCATGACAGCAGTAATCTTGATTCTTGACATAGTGACCTGATGACTGTAATGATAGTTGTTGTGACATGACAGTGACCTTGTTATAACTTATTACCATACAGACAGTGATCTTGCTAACAGTAACCTTGATATGTTTGGAGTCTGGACAGTATAGCAGATATATCTGAATGCAAAGGACCCTTTTACATGTGCAGAGAAACCTTATGGTTGTGTGGTATATAGAATCTAGATAAACCCTATGGCTGTGAGGATTATGGTAGTATTAACTTGAGAGTGCCAGGAATCAGTATCTGCCCTTCCTTTCAAACTTAAGGTATCTCGTCTTTAATCAGAAGATTGAATAATGTACATAGTAGATATTAATAATTATATGTCAAAAGTTTATTGTTGTGTGAAAAGAATCAAGATATTGACCAAGGATCTGCTCTCTGTAACCCTTACTAAATTGCTTGTCTTTGCAAGTGTTTGTCACAACTACAAGTCTCAGCTTAGCAACAAGAGCTATACCCTTAAATATCTAATGAGCTAGAAGGACTTCGCTAATGGGAGGACCAAATATGACATGAAAAGCCAGTTCTGAACATAGCTTTGTGGAAAAGCATAACGGCAAAGGCTGGAAAAGCTAAGTCACCAGGATTAGGATATCACGTGCAGATTTTTAGAAGACTTTGCATATAACATATATGAATACAGCACATATAATACAAGCCACAAAATATAGATGCGAATCTGCATGTTCTGGTTATGCTATTTGTATGTTCTAACTTCTGGTTATGCTTCTCATTGCTCAATAGATATATCATATTACCAAGGTCCAATATAATGTGTTGCACAGTTGCAGGCTGCAGCGTTGCGTTGACGGTGAAGAGTCAAGACTCAAGACGTCGGGACTGTGACCTTTGGCACCGGGTAAACCCTCCTTCGCAGCACCGGTTCCGTCTCTCTCCAGCTCGCACGAAAACATTACAAAGTGACGGGAAAAGCAAAACAATATTACCATTTTATAACCCGATTAAACTAACCCGCGATATTTACAGTCGTGGCGCGATATTTATGAAAATATCGCCGCAATTTCGGAAATCTCGCGAGAATTTAAAAACACGAAAATATCGCGCTATTTTCCAGCCGAAATTTCGTTTTCGCCAAAATCGCGCGATATTTACGAATATCGCCGAAATATCGGCGATATTATCAACACTGGTCCTAACACCCCCCCAACTGAAAAGGTTGCATGTCCTCAGGGAGCTTCACTCTGAATCAGAATCCGAATACTGACTGTTGGCGTGCAAATTACTTAAGCAGTAGCTATAGAAATCACTGTCTGTTGGGGCTCTGAATCCTTGAACATATTGTAGCTTTTGCCAGGCTGCTGCTTCAACCTTCTTAGGAAACCTATGATGAGCCCGATACTTCTCTGTTGCATTCACAGAATGGGAAAATGGAACTGATAACCTATCCAATTTTTAGCGCATTGCTGAACACATTTGATGTAACTGGGTACCTGGAAGATTGTTGTCTCAAGATTGGTAGGACGAAAGGGATTGTGTTCCTGCCTTTCCTCAGAAGATTTTTGCCAAAACATGTTATTTGCTTTTAGGGCAACGGTATCTTTGGATTTAATAAACTGTTGGCAATCTTGAAGTACTGTTGCCTGTAGTTGCCGCATATGTTGAATCATTCCTGTTTTCTTAAAAAATTGATAATATTTTGCAACAAAGGTGGTAGCGTTCCGTGGTTCTGGCCATATCCAGAGGAGACGGTTATCTTCATTATGCTTGGTAGCTAGAAAAGCATTCTGCCACGTAATTTGGTTGGCAAGAAAGGAGGCGAATGCCCGAATCTGGATATCACCAACAAGAGGATTCAGATTAAGCTGTTTGTCTTCAGGAATGGCTTCATTATGAAAATATAACTCACATAGTAGATGCTGATCACTGGTAGAAGCTTCTGCAAAAGTTTGAACAAAATCTGCTGGATTGATCACTGCATAGGGTCTTCCATCTTTGATTGCTTTGATCTGAAAGAATGCAAGTCATTCTGTAAGGAAAAGAGAGTAATTTAGAAATGGTTTCCTAGCAGCCATCAATTTTTGTACCAACTCGAACATCAAGAGCAATTTGCTTTTTAGCTTCTTATTCTGCTTCTGATGGGCATGAGATTCTTGGAGTGTTTGGTCCAAAGCTTCCCAGTTTGAATATATGTGGTTCAGCCAAAGTAATTTGTGCTCCTGCAAGTTTTTGTGCTGTGTAATAGCAGACTCCTTCCATTTGTTCATTATTACATGCTCATTCCAAGGTTGAGTTTGTGTTCCAACATTGCGAGTGGTAAGCTGAAGTAGAGTCTGAGTAGATATACTAATAAGAATAGGAGCTTCAGATTGGACAATTGTATCAAGAGGCAGAGTTTGAACATCTTTACTAATAAGAACAAGAGCTTCAGATTTAATAGTTGCTGTAGGCCAGTGTTCTTGTATATTAGCTTTGCTTTTTGAAGGTCCTACTGGTTCTTGTGTAACAGTGGGGCATTCCTTTTCTTTAACTGCAAAAGATGTAGGTGTAGGGGAAGCTCCAGGCATCGGGATTTGGACCACTTTATAGCCTACTTGATCATAAATATCCCCGCATTCGCTGCACATATACTCTCTATACTGATCATCTTTTGTGTTTTTCTCTGCCATGGCCGCTGTGCGAGCTAAGGTCTACAAATTAAGTTCCCTGTCATAGGCTTCCTTTGCCATTACCAGCTCTTGCTTGTAAGCTTCTAGTGCTGATCTTATTTGTAAGAGAAGCCATTGTTGGTTTTGGTTGTTGATCTGTCATAGGTGTATCAAGAGGGATAATTGGTTTTTGTGTAACAGTCACAACTTCAGTAGCTGGTTCTTGTGGAGTAGCTACAAAATCAGCATTTGATTCTACTTGATGTAAAGAAAATAATGTTGCCGCACCTTGGGCATCTGATTCTTGTATTTCCAGAACAAAATCAGTAGCTAGTTCTTGTGTTTCAGCTGTAGCTGGTTCTTGTGTAACAGTTATAGCTGGTTCTTGTGTAACAGCTACTGAATGAGTAGTTGGTTCTTGTGTTTTAGCTATTGAATGTAAGGAAAATGATGTCGCAACACCCTGGGCATCTGGTTCTTGTGTTTCCAGAACAAAATCAACAGTTGGTTCTTGTGTTTCAGCTATAGCTGGTTCTTGTGTAACAGCTATAGCTGGTTCTTGTGTAACAACTACTGAATGAGTAGCTGGTTCTTGTGTTTCAGCTACTGAATGTAAGGAAAATGATGTCGCAGTACCCTGGGCATCTGGTTCTTGTGTTTCAGTGCCCGTGGGTGGAACAGGTAAAAATTCGGGGATTTGGGAGGGTGGAGGTGTACGGGGTTTTAGCAGGATGGTTTGGGGATTTAGGGTAGTGGTAGTAGTTGCTGCTATGGTTGAAGTCCTCATTCTTCTTCTAGGTAAAAAGGAAGAAAAATTATCAATTTGCTCCTTTCTTTTTCGAGTAGATTTTTCCTCAATAGTGGAATGGGGAGGGCTATCAGAAGTGGTTGCTGCTTTGATTGAACCCCTCATTCGCTTTCTAGATAAAAAAACAGTAGTAGTTTGCTTCCTTCTTTTGCGAGTGGGTGTTTCCTCAGTGATGGAGCAGGGAGGGTTATCTTGAGAATCATTACTAAGGATATCAACAGTAGGAATAGATGATTCTGGTAAATTGTGAGGTGGACTTGGTATGGTAGGAGGGTCAATTGGATCAATTGGGTCTGTAGGTGGGTTAATAGGTATTTCCGGCTGGTTAGGGAGGTTTTGTGGTTGCTCTTCCTGAGGGTTTATGGGTGGATTGTTTAGGGGAGGGTTTTGTTGGGCAAAACCCTTTTGGATGAGTAATTGAACAAGACAGTGATGGGTGAGGGAAAGGAGGGGGTTTTTTACCCATCTACAATAATGCGACATATTTCTAAGACATCTGAGCAGAAAGTAAGGAATATTCACCAGTCTAGCATGCCGTAAATGAGATAACAAGACAAAGTCGTACTGGTAAACTACCTGGTATCGGCCTTCACAGGTAAGGTAGTGCTTGACAAACTCTGCAACTTTCGGCCAAGGAGGCGGCAACGAGCTAAGTCGAACACCCCGGGCTTTAGGCTCAACTTGTTCTCCTGGCAAGAGAAAATCCAGCTGGGCATTAAGAATAATGTGTTTGCGGCTGAACCAGCGAATACCTGTGACGGGAAGACCCGAAACCTGTGCTATATCATCCTCTATGACTGAAATCCGAACCCCTTGAACAATAGAATGATCTTCTTGAAGATTCCGAGCAAATTGAAGAACCTGTTGTTGATCAAATCCCTGGAGCCTCTGAAAATAACCCAGCCAGCCCGCCTGCTGAAAGATTTGGTAGACTTCTGGATACAATTCTAGCAGGGTTGTCGTGGTGGGTTCGTATCGTATAACAGGACCTCCCATAGCTATTTAGCTCAGTAAAATGCACAGTCACAAAGCCAAGTAACCGCACCCGAATAGAGTAAATTTTGCGGATGAGGACATGTAAATGATGGTGAAAAGGCGAAATAATGGGTAAAAAGGAGTGACAATAGTCAATTCGTGTGAAATGATGGCATAAAGTTTCGATACTCCCCCCAACTATGGCTAAAATAATGACTTTAAGTGTACGGGGATCATGGTAATAATGAATCGACATCTTCTTATTAACTACAATTTAATTGTATTTACATATAAAGTTTACATACCTCACCTTTACTTTTAATTCGTACTTCGAAAAACATATAGTGCCTGTTCATAATAGATTTGTAGTAATCATGGAAGAACTTCGGAATTATGAGAGGAGTTGTACCAAGGATTTGTTTAGTCATGGGAGAAGGTAGTGAAAGGACAGAATGTAGCATGAAAAATAGGAGAAGTAAGAGCGAAAGAACTGAAGAAGATGTTTGTATGACAGGAAATGCTGCAAAAGTGGTGTTTCAGCAAGGGGAAAATGGGGAGAAATGTTGCTGCAAAGTGGTATTTCAGCAATGGGAAAATGGGGAGAAATGTTGTTGGAAAGTGGTGTTTCACTAATGGGAAAATGGGGAGAAATGTTGCTGCAAAGTGGTGTTTTAGCAATGGGAAAATGTTGCTGAAGGAATGGTGTTTCAACAACGGGAAAATGTTGCTGAAGAAATGGTGTTTCAGCAATGGAAAAGATGGGGAAATAGGGACAGGGAAAGAAATGAGAGGGAATGAATGATGGGGATGTTGAAGATGGATGGATTGAAGAGAGTGGGAGCAATGCTTCACAAGATGAAGCTTGGATTTGCTTGTATTAAGATTGTCCTTTCTTGGTAGGGCTTTTCTGGATCGAGAATCTGCAAAAGAATCAATTGTAACATGCCATCCCTTGGTAGGGATTATTAGTAAAAGAAATTTTAATCTAATACTAAAAATAAAATTCAAAAAAATTAAATGCAATGAGGGGCAGGAGGCTCTTCTAAAAAAAGATAATGTGAATCTGCCACGCATGTGGCCTGAAAATCTTCTTTGGAAATGGGGCGTTGGTACAGATGGAGCCGATGACCATTTACTAATAATGGTGTTTTAGAGTCATCAATTGTTAGGAGCCTTACTGTTCCATTGGGGAAAACAATATCCACTTCGTAAGGTCCTAGCCATCTTGTATGTAGTTTCCCTTGAAATTATTTAAAGCGAGAATCATATAATAAAGCCCAATTACCTTTTTGGAATTGCTTGTGCTTGATGATTTTATCATGCCATTTTGTTATTTGTTGTTGAATCATAGTTGTCTGATGAATGACATCTAATCTTTTTTCATCCAATTCATTAAGCTGTTGTAACCTCGCTGTCTGCACATCAGTCAAATCAAGGTTAATAGCTAAAGCAATCCTTAAGGTTTTGATTTCAAATTCCACAGGAAAAACAACACTTTTACCATAAACTAATTCATAGGGAGAGAATCCTGTAGTGTTTCTCCAGGTAGTTCTGTAAGCCCATAATGCTTCAGGGAGCCTTTGAGACCAATCCTTCTGGTTTTCCTTCACTGTTTTTGTTAGAATGGCTTCTATTACTTTGTTTGTGCTTTCCACCTGTCCATTGGCTTGGGGGTGGTATGGTGTAGTCATTCTATGATGAATATGATATTTCTGAAGGGTGGCTTTAAAACCATGAGAGGTGAAAGGAGGTCCTCCATCTGTGACTAATTCTCTAGGCACTCCAAATCTGACAAAGATATCTTCAAATAAGAAAGCTAGAACAACTTCTTCAGTAGCTCTAAGGAGTGCTTTAGCCTCCACCCATTTGGTCATATAATCTGTGCAGACTAATATATAAACTCTTTGATTGGATGGAGGGTTAATGGGTCCTACAAAATCTAAGGCCCATCTCTCAAATGGTTCAAGTACTACCTGGGGTTTTAATGGCATTTCATCTCTATGATTAGGCTAACCCATTCTTTGACAGTTGTCACAGGTCCGAACATATTTCTTTGCATCTTTAAAAATTGAGGGCCAATAATCCCCATCCTGAGAATTTATGTGCCGTTCTTTTGTCATCAAAATGCCCTCCACAAGGGCCATCATGACAAACTTTTAGTATATCATAAACTTCATCTTCTCTAATGCATCTTCGGATTTCTTGATCAAGTCCTGTGTAGAAAAGACACCCACTTATCCAGCTATACCTAGCACTTTGTTGAATGATTTTTCTTTTCTCTCGGTGGGATAGGTGTGGTGGTAACTTCCCTGCAACCAAATAATTGGCAATGTCTGCATACCATGGTGAGTGAGCAGATACTGCAAATAAATATTCATTAGGAAAGGAATCATCTACTGGAGTATTATCATCAAGTGTTAACTGAGAAAGAAAATCAACAACTACATTTTCTTTTCCTGGTCGATCTACAATTGTAATATCAAATTCTTGTAATAATAATAACCATCTGGTGACTCGAGCATTTGTGACAGATTTGTTCATTAAATATTTAATAGCTGAGTGATCAGTATGGACAAAAGTAGAATAACCAGTGATGTAATGTCAAAATTTATTAATAGCATAGATAACTGCTAAAAATTCCTTTTCGGTAACTGTGTAGTTAAGTTCAGCAGGAGTCATATTCTTACTAATGAAATAGATAGCATAGGGGAGATGATTTTCCTCTTGTCCCAAGACAACTCCAATTGCAGTATCCGAAGCATCAGTTGATATATGAAAGGGAAGTGCCCAATCAGGTCCCCTTAGAATAGGAGCTGTAGATAACTGATGTTTAAGTGCATCAAATGCTTCCTGGCAAAGATTAGTCCACTTGAATTCAACATTTTTCATAAGTAACACAAACAAAGGAGAAGCTATTTTGGAAATTTTTTTGATAAATCTTCTGTAGTATCCAGCATGTCCTAAGAAGCTTCTCACTTCTGTTTGGGTTTTGGGAATAGGAAGGTTCTCAATGACTTGTATCTTGGATGGATCTACCTGAATTCCTTGAGATGAAATAAAATGTCCAAGTACCACTCCTTCAGTCATCATCATATGACATTTTTTGGTGCTTAAGGAGAGGTGGGCTTGTATACATCGGTTAAGTACTTTCTCAAGATTTTGTAGTGCCTCCTCAAAAGAGACACCATAAGGGGTAAAATCATCCATAAAAATTTCCATAGAGTCATTAATCATATCAGAAAATATTCCTATAACTGCTCTTTGAAAGGTTGCTGGTGCATTACATAGCCCAAATGGGAGGACTCTATAAGAAAAGGTTCCCCAGGGGCTAGTAAAAGTGGTCTTATCTTGGTCTTGGGGTGCAATTTTGATTTGGTTATACCCACTGAAACCATCTAAGAAAGAGAAGAATTTCTTCCCTGACAAACTATCTAACACTTGATCAATGAATGCTAACGAAAAGTGATCTTTTTGAGTGGCTTTATTTAAGGCTTTATAATCTACGCACACTCTCCATTTCCTGTTTTTCTTAGGAACTATTACCAACGGGGAAACCCATTCACTGTCAGATATAGGATATATAAACCCCGCATTAAGCAATTTTTGAAGTTCCCCTTTAACAATTTCTCTTAAATTAGGGTTCATTCGTCGTTGAGGTTGACAGCTCGGTCGACAATCTTCCTTGATATAGATACGGTGAGTACATAATTCAGGAGAGATTCCCTTCATATCTGTATAGTCCCACGCGAATGCTTCCTTATTTTCAAGAAGTAACTTCATTAATTGTTGTGTTTCAACAACTGTCAAGTTGGGGTTTATATTCAGTGTTTTGCCAAGTTCAATTTCTACAGGTATACTTTTAGAGGAGATGGTAGCTGATGTTTGAGGTAGGTCTTTAGAATTAAGCTTTTCCTGGGTATCTGACTCAAAAAGTGCAGCTAGCTGATTATGTGTTCCTGGAGTCACAGAGGAGGGTTCGCAAATAAAATTATTAATTACTTCGTCCTCAGTGGCATCTTTAAGGCTTAAAGCTTGTCTGATAGTCAAGATAGGTTGAGTAGTTTGATCATCATAGTCCACCCATAAGGAATTATCATTATTAATCAAGGGTGTAGTGTGAGAGTAGAGAGTAAGCTGTTTGGTCTCTTATCCATTGGAAATTGTCATTGAACCAAATCTACAGCTGATAAAGGCATCTGCTGTGGCTAGCCAAGGCCTACCCAAAATTAGAGGATGACCCCCCAACTTTGTTTTAGGTTGCAATACCACAAAATCAGCTGGATAATTCCAGGACTCAACTGAGATGATTAGGTCTTCAATAACTCCTTCCGGTTTGATTGTAGAATGGTCAGCTAATTCTAGAATGGTTGGGGTATCTCTGATTCCATTCTTCAATTGTAACAGTTGTGAAGTTTCAAGAGTCATAATATTGATAGCAGTGCCTAAGTCTACCAGAACTCGAGGAATTACTGTTTTTCCAATTTGCACTGTGACAGTAGGATGGCCGGGATCACCATATTTAACTGGAGGGGCTTTACCCGACATTAGTGCAGACAGATCACCCATGACATGAACTATGAGGGGATCTTTAGTTTTCCTACTGGGTTTCTTAACACAAATGTCTTGCATAGTTCTGGCATAAATTGGTACATCTCTTAGTGCTTGTAATAGTGGAATTTTGACGTAGAGATTTTGTAATTCCCCTAGAAGATTAAAAGTAGGTGGCTCAGGCGTTTTAGTCAAAGCTAAACACTCAGGGAATGGTGGTTCTGCTGCTTGAACAACAGTATTAGAGGTTGTTTGTACCTCTTCAGGGGAATCGTGCTTTTTTATTTCTTCTTTATCAAAATCAAAAGAGGTAACATCATCAATAAAGGAATTCATCAGGATCCTCAGAAGATAAACCATGAAAGTTAGGTAAAGCTGAAAGTGGCTTTCTTCATAGAAGCTGCTCCTTTAGGAAGATCACCAATGGGAAATCCTAAGGTAGGAAAAGAGTTTTCATCGTTTACCTCTCCTTCTACCCGTTCTTCATGGAGCAACTCTTCATTATACCCCTCCATGGTTTCTTCTGTTTGTTCCCCTACTGCACTTGCTCGATCCTTAATGTTTCTTGCTGGTTTCTCAACTGTTTCAGGGCTCCAAATCTCTTTCTCCATTTCAAAGTTCGCTTGGAAGGAAGGTTGAGGCTTTGGTTTTCGAGAGCTTGATCGCTGAGGAACAGAAAATTCAGATTTTGATAAAATCTCGTCGATAAAAGTCTTTCTTCCTCCTCCTCTTCCTCTGCCCCTGCCACCTGTAGGGTTAGTTTTCTTGGGGGCTCCGCGTCCTCTCATGCAATTTGTACATCTGAAAGAAAAACATAAATGCTTTTGAAATCTATAATTGCCTTCCCCGGCAACGGCGCCAAAATGTTGGTCACTATAATTGCTTATTTAATTAAACAATCAATTGCTACATAAATTGTCAACCCAGGGAAGTCTATTTATTTCAAAGGCAATCACACCTTTCTTTGAATCACACTGAAGCTCTACTTTGAATTACAGTAAAAGCAATCTTTCTATTGTAGAATTCAAGATTCAAAGGAAAACAATCATTAGAAGAATCCTAGATTATATTAAGAAACAACAACCTAGGAAAAATGAACCTTTCAGCAATTTGCAAAAGAAAAGACTAACTATGCTGTAACAGAGAACAGGACCCTATTCCCCAAAGTAGGAATCTTCAGCATCTGTCTCTGACTATCACACTTTCATAAACTTATTCTACAAACAAAATTACCAATCGAAATGATCAACAATTACCTAGGAATGAATTGTATGAAAATGATGCAACAATCAGTTGAAACAGAGTTTCAGCAATAAATAGCAGAGTTATAATGGTGCCTAAGAAATGCATAACATAGTTTCAACAAAACAGAGTTTTAACAAGGCATGAATGAAGACAATAATTAACACACTACAAAACTAATGGGTGAATCTTGTGAGGAAGGTGGGCCCTCTCCTTCTCACAAGATTCCCCAGAAATGAACGGGAATTAAGAAGAAGTACTCAAAGTGATCTTTTATTCATCTATCAAATGTAACATGTTACAATAAGAATAAACACGCTCTTCTCTGTAATTCTGTATTCTATCGTCCCCCTCTAACACTGATTTCTCCTCTATTTAAAGAGGAGAAATCATCTTAATATGATGATTACATCTGTACATACAAATCCTATTCTTAGTTTGATCTAATCTTCTATGCTGGAATAGGATATTCCGATCTTCCATAGCAAAATGCTATTACAGTGGTTGTAATGGTGCTGGCTTTGAGGTACAGCTATTGCGGCCAGTGTAACAGCTCCTTTAATTATCCTTTCTTGTTACTGTTGTATATGAAATACTGTTTCAGCATCGTAAATCACGGACTGTTTCAGCATCGCAGATCACAGGCTGTTTCAGCATCGTAGATCACGGACTGTTTCAGCATCGGGATTTGCGTACTGTTTACTGTTTCAGCAACGTGGTCTTCAAGCAGCAACAATATATTAACTGCAGTCTTCAAACTATTTTAGCAACTATATATTTCTGATTAGTGGCTAAGTATGAAAGTAATGTAAATTTACATGTAAAACAAGTTAAACATATAGCAAAGAGAAGAAACGTTTTATACCTTTGGAAAAATAGATTAATGTGATAATGTAGGCTTAAATGTGAGTAGGAAAAAAATGTAGTGATAGCAAAAAGTATGAGCAAAAAGGTACATTATAGGGTCCAAACAATGGGTATGTCCCTTCAGTTGCGCCAACTTAAACAATTTGAGCCAACTTGACTTTTTGGAGGTAATTTAAATTCAAAAATTTAATTTCAAAATTCTTCTTTTATATTTCTTTTGTAAGCCAACTTGGAGGAGCTGGGACTACAGACCGCAGCTACCCTAAAATTCAACACAAGTTTGAGTTTTACAACATTTGTCTAGCCAAAGAGTAGCTGACACATAATATAAAAGCTTAATAATGTTTATTCCGGAGAACATATCACATCTTACCAATTCATCTTACATGTATTCATCAACAAATGGTCACCACGGAAAACTCAACCATTATCCACGAAGGATACTTGTAACCATTGACTAGAAATAATCAATGAAGAAGCAAAAACCCTTAATCAACAACAACTTCTGCTATCATAGACAAACTGAATCTGGCAGAGTATCCCTGTGCAACACAAGGTGCTACAAAATCATTGTACTTGTGATTGTGATTTCTCAATTTTTGGTTTACCCATTGAGGAATTGGAAAATCCCCATTTTTGCAATGGGCTTACGGCTTTTGTTTTCTTTTTGTTTTGTGTCTCCCTCTCTAATTTTCCTTCGTGTGTTTAAAAATTAAATGTAAACCCATTGCAAAATTTGGTGATTTCTTGGGGTGTTTAGATGTAAAGAATGAATTGCGAGTGTCTGTATATGTTCGGTACATAATTTTTTATGTGTCCATTTTCATGGTTAATATGCTTGTTCTCTGAGAAGATACGGTGGCTTGCAATCTTATAGGTGCAAAATCAAATATATCCCGTGGTTGGATACATATCATCTATTAGCTATTCTGATCATGTTTCCTTTTTACTTTATGGCCATTTCTGCAGGGAGATGTTTGTATGTAATTCTTTTGGCAGTATTTTGTTTCTATTGGTTTCAGATAATGTTTCTCATGGACTAACACTGAATTGAATTTTGGCTCTTTATACTACAGGCAGTGAAGAAAGGGGACACCATTTTTGTTGGTCAATATCTCTTTACAGGAAGTGAGACCACTTCTGTCTGGCTTGAGGTTAAGGCGCTTCTGCCATTGTTTGTGAATATTCAAGCAGAGTAACATTTGGACATTTAGTTTTGACATAGATGGAGCTCCAGCATTGAAAAATCTGCTAACTGATCTGGCTGCAGGTTGCAGAGATTAAAGATCAAGATATAGTTTGTTGTGTCAAAAACAGTGCAACTCTTGTTGGTTCATTGTTTACAGTGCATGCCACTCAAATTCATATTGATCTTCCAACACTAAGTGATACAGATAAGCATGTAAGTAATCACAAGCATGGAGATTACTGTGTTAGTTAATATAGTTATAATGCTTTTAGACAGAAGGCCCATGGTCATGAATAAATGGAATTCTTTCACTGTTGGAATTTCATGTTTAGCACATAGAACTGCTAATTGGTAATGTGAAATGGTTCTGCTGTTTCTGGAAGCTCATGTGTCAAAATTCTGTGTCTTGCTAGGCTTTCAAGTCATAGGAATAAATACTGGGTAGGGATTGAGGTTTCAGAAATGTAAGAATTACCTAAATATGGGTTGAGTAAAATGGTCAGTGTGAAGCCCACTTGGTGTAGAATTTATGTGGATATGAAGCACATAGAAATTTTGTAGTTTGGATGGGCATAGATTGTCACTGATTTCAGAGAGTATTTTTTTTTTTCCCTTTTGCATTATTTGCCCATTGACACAGTTTGCTTTTGTTTCTGTTGACTTGTTCAGTGTAGGTTATGCATGCCTATAGGGCCCCATAATTAAGGAACCCATGATTGTCCCAACCCCTGCATCATTAAGGAACCCATGATTGTCCCAACCCCTGGTGGGCGATGAACGACCCAACCTTAAGGGGGTATCCACTGCTATATCATTCACATCATTCCCTAGAGCCCCGAGCAGTTAAATGAAAGGAAAGTCAATAAAAGGCAAAAGGCATATGGAGAAGGGTGGAAAAACCAATGTTGGGGTAAAATGTACCACGATTGCTCCCTCCTACATATATACACCCAAGTGTGGGCTTCCCTCATTACAGCTATCCTTGTACCATGGCATGTGGCTTGGACCCTTTCCTATTGCCCCACTCCATTCCATCATTATTTCATACGACACCTGCCATCTAACAAATGTACCATGGACCTGTCACTCCCTTAGAGGTTGAAACAACCTAATAGGGTCCTTGATTAACCTCCCTCTTGAACCTGGAGACAACTGTACATTCTAAAGGCCATTATGGAAGGGCATGCCACTACGAAGTGCCCACTTGGTTCCATGATTTGTAAGCTCATTTGCTCAAGTGCATTGATGAATTGTTGTACTGGAAGGTGAGGAGATGCATTGGATCTTATATAGGATTGCAGGTGGGTCTTCATCTTGGGGTTTGAACTTCCTATACAGGATCCAAGCCCTCCAGAGGGTATTAATAGCATTTGTAAGGTGAGCATTGAGAGTCATGTGCCTCCACTATAGCAAGGAGCAGATAGCCTTGCCATGGGATCCTCAACACCACTTATTGCTTGCTCATGTCCCACTTGTTCGATGATGATGATGCACCTGGACCACCTTGCCCAGCCAACTACAAACTTGCACCACACACTTGGCAGTTGGTCAAGAGCCCAAATGGGGTTTTGTCTCACCTAGGGAGATAGGGGAGGGTCTTCATCATTGTTCCAACCCTTACAGATGGAGCAAAAGCGTTTTTGATTCAGTTGGAGACCCATGAGCATATTCTTTGTGCCCCCACAACCACTTGGGAGCACCACAGGTCATTTGCTTGGAGATCAAGGGGCCACCCCCTTCATAACTGTTATTGGATCCCTTCTATTTATTATGGCGCATGAGGGACTTCATTTTGCCTTCTAACGACCCTTCTGGCTACTTTTTTATCATTACAACCCTTTTGAGAGGCTAATTATTCATGTTATGGAGCTATTTGGTGGGCTTGTCACTAAAACAAGTTTATTTTCCACATTATTTTATTATAGGGGCATCATTAGGCTAAAATTAGGCCATTCGAACCCCTTAGAGGATTGTATAAATATAAGAGAGGCATTCTCTCTCATTCATCATCACTTAAATTTGGGATATATCTTTCTAAAGATTTCAATCCTGCAATTTGTGGAATGATTTGGATGATTAAATGCATTTTGATGTGTGGAATATTTTCGCTATCTCTCTTGGAACTTTTTTTTGGTAAGTTTATGGATGGATATACTCTTTTTGTCATGTAAGTGCTCTTTTCATGCAAATTTCATAATGTTTCATCTCTAATGTATGGAATGCTATGTCTTGATTTTACTTGTGCCCTAAAAATTAATGGAAACACTTGTATCTTGGTTCGTTGCATATGTTATTCATTTTGGCAAGATGAACGACTTTTCCTAGGGTAGGTTGTGCACCTTTTACCTTGAAACTCCGTCAAATCTTGCATATCGAAGTATAAAAGTCTAAAGTTGTGATGTAGTTGCATCCATTATTAGTGAAGCTGCTTCTTTAGGCCTCCTTAAAGAGAGAAGTTCCCAAATATTAATCATTTTGACTCCAATCTTCCCAATAGCCAAGCATTGGTCCTAGATCCTTAATGGTCAACCTTAAAACTACATTTCTTTCACCTTTTTCTTATTTTTTTCCCTAACTCTAGAAGGCCAACTAGGGCCTAACACAAATTGCATTAGAGACATCTCCTTGGGGTGCAAATCGGTACACTACTGCACTGTCCTTTTCTCTAAGTGCCCTCAAAGCTTCAAGCAATTCTTGTGGCTAATTTGAGAGAAATCTCAAGCCCTAGCTCCAAAACCGTTTCTATTTTTCACCTTTTCTTGGTTAGAGGCATTTATAGGTTCATTTGCTCTTGAATGTTAGTTTATGTAGCATCGGATGTGTTTTAGCCACGCAATTTGGTAGATAGGCTAGAATGCATGAGATCTCCAAAACCCCGAAATCGTTTCTGGAAATTCCACCTAGAGATGACTTAATTAGATTATTAACCTATTTTTTAATGTTTCCTATGTCTAAACTTATGAAAAATGGTTAATTAATCAAAATTAATTAAGTTAAGGTGAAAATTCTTTGGAAACTGACACGGATCGATCCATAGATGATTCAAGCCACTGATTAAGATGTAATCTTGGCTATCGAAGTCCCAACATGAAGATATAAGAAGGGACCAATGTGGTGATGGAGAATACACTTGTGCACTTCAATTTCCTTGGCAGGTAGATTTCTAGAGAGCAACAGTAGTTTCCGGAGAGCCAGAGATCAAAGCAGAGACAGTGGTCCGGAGGAAGTTTTTTAGATCCGGAGAGGTAAAAACAAGGAGGCCGAGTTATTCCTAGTAAGGTAGCGCAAAGGATTGCGTAGTTGCTTCAAAAGATCAACTCGATTTAGTTGGAGGAAAAATCACTTTCAGTTCTAGAGGTCATATAGAGGTTCCCTAGTGCCGAAGAAGCGATTTCCTTAGCAGAGACAACCATAATGACTTCATCAAAGGCAATTTAGGGGCTAGACGCCATAGGGCCCGTGCAAGCGTTGTGTAGAGGCTGACACAGAGGGTCCAGGAGGACGCGTTTTCTGAAGGAAAGTTGTGCCAGGGTTGCTTGTGGAGGAAGCGTAACTCCCTTACATAATTTTGGCCATATTTTCTTTCTGTTTGGATTGCCAGTTGGGCATCCATAGATTGTACGAAGAATTTCATTATTGCATAATAATAAAACCCTCAGCTGCTGCACTAGTTTTCCCAAGTTGGGTTTTTTCAGAGACATTTGTCCAAAAATAATTGCGTAAAATTTGTGTGCGCTAGATTTTCTTAGTTTCCAGCCTTATTTCTTCCGCAATTTTTATTTGTGAAAATCACAGTGTGAATTATTTGGTATTTGTCATAGCAAACTGCAAATAATTTGTTTAAATAAATTAACAATTAGGAAAACAATTTCCAGTTGATGGCGTTTCATCTTCTAGGGTTAGGTTTTTGGATGTTTAGGGTTCTCCATTGTTTCTCAACAATAAATAGGCCTTCGAGCCTCGTTGTAACACAGTTTAGAGACATGTAGCAGCAACATCTCTTCTCAGAGATAAGCTACCATCGCCTTAGCTGGTTTATTTACATTTTTGTTTGTAAGCATATTTCAGTGTTTTACAGTAATGAAATGAAGTATTATTTCCACTGCATCTCTGTCTTTTTTGTTATCTCTGTAATTTGTTGCGTTCCTGTTTAAATCCAGATTAGTGGTATTAGAGCGGTTTTCTCTTTCTCTGTCTTTCCTTGCATTTCCCCAACGAGGTCGAGATATAAGGAGTTAGGGTTTGAACTGGTCGAACCTTTGCAAGACCAACCTCGCAAATCTCGATGGTCTCCCATTGCAGATGAAAAGAAAGACGAGGGGGCAGGAGATCCTATCCAAATCTTGCTCGAAGAGGTCCTCGAGCGACAAAGGAACGCGATGATGGACAACTTTGCCCAGATCCTTCAGCGGCTACTCAGGGGAGACACATCTTCTTCTAGCGGCTACTTTAGAAGCACCACACCCTTTAAGGCACAAGTTAACTTGGACATTCCCATATTTGAGGGTCGGATAGATGCAGACACCATAGATAAATGGTTAAATCTGCTAGAAGGGTATTTTTCTGTTCATAATTTTTTCGGCCGGGAAAAGATTACTTTTGCTCTTCTCAAAGCCGCCTCCCACGTCAAGGATTGGTGGGAAACCTACTGCGAGCAGAAAGATGAAAGTACAACCTCACTGTTTTCAGCCGCACCCACTTGGGATTCATTCCGGACTGCCATCAAGCAACAATACTACCCTGTCGGAAGCTATGAGGATCAATACATAAAGTGGACCATGCTGCGGTAGGGACGGGACCAAGACGTGCCAAAGTTTATCAATATTTTCCATACCCTTTGCACAAAGTTGGGTATCAAGGATTCAAAGCAGCATTTGGGACTCAAATACCACGGCTGCTTGCACAAGTACATCCAGGAAGAAATAGAATTCCTGAACATCTCCTTGTTCGGCACGACATACTGATATGCCGTTAAGATCGAGCAAAAGTTTAAACAGAAGAAGTGAGATTTTGGATCTGCGAATCCGAAGCAAGGGAAAGGTGCCCCCAAACCACAGAATAAAGGACAAAGCCAAGGCGGGGTGGCCCAAGACAACCCATCAAAGTTGCAAGAAAAGAACATCGCCGTGAAGCCGAAAATGAACACGGGAAAGTGGTGTGAGTTCCATAAGAGCTCCACTCACAACACAAGTGAGTGTCGGGCCAAGCTGTCACTGGTGGCCGAGCTAAGGGTTTCAGAATCAAATGCATGTTCTGACTCTGAGTCAGAACCCGACACAAAGGGAAGCAGATCATCGATGCGGAGCCCAATGCCATCGTTGCCACCACGAAGATCCAGAAGGAGGAACCCGAAGATCCAGAGGAGGAGGAGCATCTCTTCCACTCCCAGATGTGGGTAAGGGGCTCCCCGCTATAGTTCATTGTCGACAGCAGGAGCCAAAAGAACCTCATTTCGGCAGAGGTCGTGAAGCGGCTGGGCTTACCGACCATAGCACATCCACAATCGTACACCATCAGGTGGCTTCACCAAGGACAGGATCTTCGCGTAAGCCAGCAGTGTTGCCTTCCATACGACATCAAACCCTTCACGGATGAGATATTGTGTGACGTTGCTCCCCTTGATGTTTGTGATGTATTATTAGGACAACCATACTTGTGGAAGCAACAAGCTGTGTATGAATCAAGGTCCCGTGCTGTTATTGTTATTTTGGGAAATAAGTTGTACATGATACCGGAGGTAGCACCGCCTACCGCCATCTCTTTGGTTATTGCAAAACAATGCAGTAATCTCATTTCCAAAACTGAGATTTTTTTTTCCTGATGATACGCCCTCAAGGAAAGAAGAAGACGGTGGTCACGACCTCCAGATAGGGCCGCTCCGCACGACAACTACAGATGGACAAGGTCGTGGAGAAGTACGAGGACATCTTCATCTCCCTTGCAAGGGTTCCTCTGCACTGTCGGGTCAAGCACTCCATCGATCTGACCCCAGGTGCGCCACTTCCCAATGGACCATTCTATCGGCATTCCGTGTCGGAGAATGATGAAATCAAGAGGCAGATTCAAGAGCTGGTGCAGAAAGGTCACATCCGTCCGAGTTCATTGCCTTTTGGGAGCTCAATTGTGTTGGTACAGAAGAAGGATGGGACTTGGAGACTCTGTATTGACTATCGGGTGCTGAACAAGTTCACTGTCCCTAATAGGTACTCGATCCCACAAATTGATGACCTCTTGGACCAACTGAAGGGGGCAAAATATTTCAGCAAGATCGATTTGAAGTCAGGATATAACCAGGTACCAATTGAACCCTCCGATGTGTGGAAGACTGCCTTCAAAGCCAAGGAGGGCCTTTTCGAATGGTTGCTTACGCCTTTCGTATTGACAAATGCCCTTGCAACCTTCATGAGGCTAATGGATGACATCTTGCGGCCATTCACCAACTCATTTGTAGTGGTATACTTGGATGACATCTTGATCTTCAGCCAAAGTTGGGAAGAGCACCTCCACCACATCCGACAGGTTCTCCAAACACTGCGGCAACACAAGTTATGTGCCAATTTGGAGAAATGCACTTTTGGCATGACCAAGGTTCAGTATTTGGGATAGATTATTGATGAACGGGGGGGTACATGTGGATCCAGCCAAAATCCAAGTCATTCGGGATTGGCCATCTCCAACCACTTTGACAGAGCTCTACAACTTTCTAGGTCTTGCCAACTTCTACCGCAGGTTCGTGTTGGGTTTTTCTCATATCACTTGGCCTTTGTGTCAAGTCACCAAGGGAGGAGCGAAAGCAAAATTCTTTTGGTCTGAATCTCAACAGAAGGCATTCACAGAGTTGAAAGATCGCCTCTGCTCGGCACCAGTGCTTGCATTACCAGAATTGCAACAACCATTTGAGGTCGAGACAGATGCCTCTGACTATGCTATTAGGGCAGTCCTTACTCAACACGAGCATCCAGTGGCATATCACAGTGAGACACTTTTAGACACAGTCTGAAAGTATCCCACTTATGACAAAGAGATGTATTCCATTGTGCAGGCCTGCAGACAATGGAAGCATTACATTTTGGGGAAGGAAACGGTCATCTACACAGACCATCGACCCTTGAAGTTCATACAGACCCAAGGGAAACTGCAGAATGATCGCCATCAAAAGTGGTCCGCATACCTACAACAGTTCCATTTGAATATCAAGTATAAGAAGGGCAACACCAATAATGTTGCAGATTGCCTTAGTTGACCACCAATCATGGCGTTAACCACCATGCTCAACTCTTATGGGCACGAGAGATTTCCGATTGGCCACTTCTCTACAAAAGCGACCCAGAATTCAGCCACACATACCAGACACTCTTGGAGGGTCAGCATGTTCTAGATTTTCACCTCCAGGATGTCCTGTTATGCCACCTGGGTCACCTTTGTGTTCCTTCAAGCGAGCGTGCAAAGATTATTTGGGAAGCACATTACAGTCGGGTTGCTGGGCATTTTTGGGTCGAGAAAATGGTGCCAATATTGCAGAAGTATTTCTATTGGCTGAATCTTCGACAGGATGTCGGGAAGTACATCAGATCATGCATTGCCTGCGCCATTGTCAAACCGACCATCAAGAAGCAAGGCCTCTATACCTCGCTGCCTACCCCTAGTTGACCTTGGGAATCCATCTCCATGGATTACATGTTGGGCCTTCCTTCTACTAAGCATGGAAACGACTGTGTTTTTGTGGTCGTCGACAGGTTCTTGAAGATGGCCATTATGGCGGCCTGCAAGAAGAATATCACAACGAAAGTCACTGCTAAACTCTTCTTTGACGAGTGTGGGTACACTTTGGGATCCCATAGTCTATCATCTCAAATCGGGACAACAGGTTCCTCAGTACATTTGGTCCAGTCTCTGGTCGATGCTGGACACCAAATTCACTAAGTCCACAATCTTCCATCCTCAAACTAATGGCCAGACAAAGGTTGTGAACAGGATGGTCGTACACATTCTGTGCATGTACAACTCAAAGCATCCACGCACATGAGACGAGAGCCTCCCCTATGTTCAACACAGCTACAACTAGGCTCTCCACAGCTCGATTGGCCACAACCCTTTTCAAGTGCGCTTGGGATTCCAGCCACTATGTCCCATTGATGTGGCCATGCCAGTTGCAGCTACTCGCGCAGATTCGGCTCATGTCCAGTTCGAAACAGATAAGGCAAACAACTTCGTTGATCACATCCAACATATTCGCTAGCAGGTCCACGACATTCTAGAGAAATCAAATGCCAAGTACAAGAAACGACATGATCAACATTGGGTGCCACACAAGTTTCAGGTGGGCGACAAAATCTGGTTGCATTTGCAAAAGGAACGCCTTACCGGAGCCTATCGGAAACTCAGACCACTCTGATATGGTCCTTACACCATTACCAAGGCTGTGGGAGACAATGCATTTGAGCTCAGCATTCCCCCATTCCTTGGCCTGCACCCAGTGTTCAATGTGGACCGCCTTCGGCCATACTTTCCACCATTACTAGACACATCCGACATTACAGAACAGCTCACACCCACAAAGTTAAATCTAGATTGCATGGAACAAGTTGCAACTGATTGGATCATGGACACACAGATCAAGCATACTCGCCAACAGAATATCCAACTGTATCGAATTGTCAAAGCAGGCCAACTCCTTCACCAGGGCAAGTGGCTTACCAGGGACCAACTTCAGCGAAAGTTTCCTCATCTCATGGAGGAACTCAACGCCATGGGGACCATTGCTTCGTAAGGGGGGAGGAATGATCTAGGTGGATATTGGTGGCCACCTGCCAAGTCCACTTGGACCCCCACCATTGTTTCTTTCAGCTTTGCAGTTTCCTTAATTGTAGCACAGTTTACTATTTTTAGCAGTTTTTCGGGTCCTGAACTCCCGAAGCCATTTTGAGGCCCTAAACGAGGTTTTTTGGGAAAACTGGGAAAAGTTGTAGTTCTCAGATAGATCTTTCTAACGAGATATTGTGCGTGTCAAACATAGATCATATGCCAAAGTTACCACCCCGGGAAGTTGATGTATCAATTTACCCAAACGGGGCCCACAATTTGGCGTTTCATCTTCTAGGGTTAGGTTTTTGGATGTTTAGGGTTCTCCATTGTTTCTCAATAATAAATAGGCCTTCGAGCTTCATTTTAACATAGTTCAGAGGCATGTAGCCGCATCATTTCTTCTCAGAGATAAGCTACCATCGCCCTAGCTAGTTTATTTCCATTTTTTTTTGTAAGCATATTTCAGTATTTTACAGTAATGAAATGAAATAAACACAATACAGTCTCAAACATACAGATCAACAACTGAAATAAATAGACAAACACACAAGGTACATCGTTATTTTTGGACAATCGTCCTCCGAAAAACCCAACTTGGGAAAAGTAGTGCAACTGTTTTGAGGGTTTTATTATTAAGCAAATTTTCTTGAGTACACTAGGTGCCAAACTAGCTCACCCGACATAGATAAATAATCTGGCAGTAATACCTCCCTTCGGAAGCAGATATTCTGAAAGTCTGCCCCACGAAACCTTCTCCAGCACAATCTAAAGCACTGTGTTAGCCCTCCTTGCCTCTGTGTCAGCCTGAAACCCTCTGTGTCAGCCCTTTGAGGCATTGCTCAACCTCTCTGGCCCTCTACGTCACTTCTGCAGCCTCTGTGTGGGTGACGCAGGCCCTTCTCGCCTCTTCGCAGTCACTGCTGGCCTCTGCATGGCTCCCTCTAGCTCTGCGTCTACCTCTTTGCCTCTGCGCTGGTCTTCTGACACTATCTTTGCTCCTCTGCCTCATATTCATTGCGCCGCTCGCTGCAACTCTGATGAATGGTTCGATTTCCCTTAGCAAACCCCTCTCTAGAAAATTGAACTGACTGATCACTCTTTTGTATCTCTAACTAACCCTCAAGCCTCCTCTTATACTTTTTTTGTTGAGTCTTCAACGACCGAGATTACATCTTTAATCAACAGCTAAGATTAGATTTGGCTTGATCCATGTCATTTAGAACCTCCTAACCCAGTTTTATATTAAAACCCATTAATATTTTTATTTTCCTAAGTTTAGACTTAGGAACTCATAAAAAATATTATTATTTTAATATCTCTTTCACCGGGTAGAATTTCCCCAAACCATTTCCGGGCCTTGGAGATCTCTTGTGCTTTAGCCTCTCCACCAATTTTCATCGCTAGAGCACTTCTACTGCTACCCAAAATCAACACTCCCTCTTAGCGAGGAATGTGCTATAGTAATACTTCACCACTGAGGATCACCCTGATTATACGGCATCGGTACCTGTGTTGATGCTAGGCCTTCTTGCCCAACATCCTCTACATTGCTGCATCATGTACTGTTGCCCATGGCCATACCACTTCCACTGTTACATTTGTACGACAACTCACTCTTCGTCCGTGCTGCTGCTGGTCCTTCCACCCAACACTGCATTTGCACTATAGTTCTCTCTCATCATGCTACCCATAGCACTACCATTGTGTTAAATTGGCAACTAAGGCCAAACTCCATGTGAGTCAGCTTATTTATGGCAGCTGATATTTTTATTGGATCCCTCTCGTCGAGAGATGTAAGATTGATCCAAAGATCATTCGATTCCAATAAGTATTTATGGAGATATGAATTTATTTTGATTATGGATTTATTATCTAGCCGACCAGCAACTTATGTAGGCTCAAGAAGCCCAAACGTCATGTCTATTCAACCTATACATTTTGGTATAAATAGAAGAGGATTTGATGTCATTTGCAACACACCTCTTCATGTGTAGTCTCCTCCTCTCCACATCTGGGTTTTTGGTGAAGGAGAGAGACACCATGTGTGATACGTTGGTCTTCAAGTAATGCCCTAGCTGTTGTACGTTGCCCTAGCCACAGAGATCTGGCCGCAGTAAACCCTAGCCACAGAGATCTGGCTGCAGTAAACCCTAGCCACAGAAATCTGGCTGCTGTAAAAGAGGTCTCATATGCAGCCAAAGGAAACGTTCTATCCGCATTGCCGTTGTGGAAGAGCCGCAGTCATAATGCTGTTCATGAGGAGACCATTATACACTACGCATACATAAGGATATATATACGCAGGGCAGACAATACAACGCAACAAGATCTGTATATGCAATGATACAGTCACGCAGGCAATTGCATATGTATATATATATGTAGTCAATATAGATATCAACGCACAACTTTCACACTCAGGAAATGCAATGTATATACACGTAGACAATATGCAGATCAGGGAAGCAAAACGCAGCCAAAAAGGAGAACTATTCATGCAGGTTTCCATACGATGTAATACGCACAAGATGGACACCTTATCCAACACAGTCATAAAAGAGACATATACGCAGATCAGGGAAGACATGTAAAATGCAGCCAAAAGGAGAATTGTTCATGCAGTAAAAGAAGACATGTTCACGCAGTTAAGAAGATAAGAATTTCGCATACTTCCTCTCAAAAATTTCAGGTGTGGTAGCCGCAGTCAAAAGATAAGGTATTCGTATATGCAGTGATCTAAACTCAGGTACAGCAGACCTGCATTCAAGGGTGATAGATCACATTATAGACTACAACTCAGATTATTATAATCCGCAGATCACAGATTGATGGAACAGTTAGAAGGTTGGACCTAGCCATTGCCAAGCAGTTACAACGTGAAGGATCCATGTTAATGTTACGTAGCTGTAGGTGATAGCGTGGCAAATCCAAGGCTGTCTATAGCAGTCTTGACACCTGATCTCAGTGGTTCTTCTGTAGCAATTTAAGCATGTTGGACAGCATAATATAATAGTGATTAGAAGATGAAAATCTCGGACGAAGGGACTGTGTTATACACAGCAGTCCTGAGATATCTCGGTAAAATCTCAGTGGCAATACAAACATCTTGTACAGCAGTGACATGGAACTATAGCCTAGCTGCTTTGCTAGGCTGTAAGCCATAGCAAGCAGCTAAGGCTGATATGTATATGAACTAAAGAATGATGCACATTAATAAAGGGCAGCATGTTAAAGGGCAGTATGATGAACATGGACAACATCATGAGATATATGGGCAGCATGATGAATATATACATATATGGGCAGTATGATGTAGATCATGGACAACATGATGTATGGGCAGCGTATGAGATCATGAGCAGCGTGATGATGCATGATGCTGCATAATGGTGCTACATGGTAAGTTGCAACAAATGGACGAGATGCAGAATGATGATAGGTGGAGTCACCTTGGAGATTCAGTTGAAACAAAATGTCTTCAACTGATCTCATCGTTATACAAAATGATCTATGCTAGATCTAGATAAGTCAAAGTGTTGACTTCTGTTGTAAATGTACTATCTCTCTCTCTCTTTCTCTGTTGAACTTTGAAAAACATAAAAAAAGAATTGATCAAGGGTTTCCCCACACATTGTGGGGTTTGTCCCTGGCTTGCGCCACATCTTGTGTCTTCTTGTCTTCTGCAATTTATATTTATGTTCTATCTGCAGTTTACTTTATGTGGATGTGATTGCTAATATGGAAAAGAAATTAAATAAATTGCTCTAGCATAGAACATACCTAAAATTAACATGGTATTAGAGTTGAGGTGAAGACAATGCCCAAGCAAGAGTGAAACAACAATCACCAAAGACAGTTGGGACAAGACAAAAAGATCAATGGGTTCTTCACAATTCACTTAGGGTGAAGTCGAAGCAGAGCATATTATCAGAATGACGTAGCAGAACTTCTGATGGCATACCTAAAGATCACTTCATTGGGAAGTTCGGATCTAAGGGTGGAAGGAAAGGTAGATGTCTTGGTTATGAGTTCGGCCTTTATGCGAAGGAGTGTCCGAATGACAGAGATGCAGGTCATCAAAGAGACAGCTGACTCTTCAAGGAGGCAAAGAACCCAGTGCTTCAAGGCACTTCATCGGATAGAAGGGTGCACTCTATAATTTGATAGAGATGGAAACAACCGTGGGATTACACTTGAAGCCAATGCCACCTATCCTGAAAAAGGAATGGAAGTCAAAGGTTTTATGGTGGCATTCGTCGATGGAAAGGTACGTGTTTGAAAATTAAATTTTGAAAGATGTTTTTGAGTTCAGGGTTGTATCAAGTTGCAGGGAGTCCACCAGGGACCATGTCCATTGACACAACACCGGAGGTCTGTGAGTTAGATGGTGACAGAGATGCCTGAATTCAAAAAGAGCATGAAGGTACATGTCTGAGATGTATCGAAGGAAAATCTTACAAGGGGACCATTCCCCCTCATGTAGCAGGTCCACAGGTTTGGAACAACCTGTGGAGTTTGAGATTCATGAATAGGAATCTCATGTATACAGGTGGAAGAAAGCCCTCTATGGCTTGAAGCAAGACACCCCGAGCATAGTATGAGAGGATCAACAGCTGTCTGATGAAGCTGAGATTCACTAGGAATGAAATCTATCCAAACCATCCGAAGGTTGTGGATGACAGACCTCTCATACTGACACCTATGTCTGATAGGTGCAGACCCTCTCATTTGTAGAAGACAGAGGGAGTTGGATTCCGAATGTGGAAAGATAAACTGCTAGCCTGTGACTACCTCGAAGATCTTAACTTTCAGAGGTTATATGACGGACTTGATTTGGGAATGCCTCTGAGTTTCATAAACTCATTCGCATTGATGTTCTTGGTGAACCTCCGTCCGGACATATGTTTTGCAGTTAGCATGGTGAGCTCATATTTGGTTGAGCCTCACTGGATTGGTGCCAAGAATCTTCTGAGATATCTTCAGGGCACAATCTCTCATGGATTGAGATACACTGCCGGAAAGATGAAATTGCATTATTATTCGAATGTTGAATGGGCAGGCAGTGTGGAGGATCACTAGAGCACTTTTCAATGCTGGTTCTCTTTGGATTCCGCTTTGATGCAAGAAGCAGAAGTTGGTCGCTATAAGCACCGCCAAGACCAAATACATGGATGATCTCTTATGAAGCTGCATGGTTGCGGAAGCTCTTAAGTGAGCTGTTTATCTTTGTGACAACTAGAGGTGGGATTCAATTATTGAGGAATCCCGTATTCGACAATTTCTCTAGCAGACAAAAATCAGATACTGCCTTATCTGGGATATGGAAAGTCGATGAGCAAGGAGGCTCCATCGCACTGAGATGATGTACAGGTCGCTAAAGCCCCAGGGGAAAGATCAAATTTGTGATTTTCTCGAACGACTTGGAGTCATTGAGAGACCTTTGTAAAAGGGTCCTACATGTTGCATACATTGAGGTCTGGGAGCTCTGGGGGGCTTGCGGTTTTTACTGGACCAACATACGACCACAGGTTGACTTACCCTCTCCTAGTGGTGCGCACTGGAACAAGATGATTTGCTCCCTTGTGGGACAAAATGATTCGCTCTCTTGTGGAACAAGATGATTCGCTCTCCTGTGTAGCAAGATGATTAGTTCTCCTGTGAGGCCTGGATTGATGTGTTCCCCATGGCGATTGTAGTAGGATTGATGTGTTCTCCTGTGAGGCCTGGATTGATGTGTTCTCCATGGCGATTGTAGTAGGATTGATGTGTTCTCCTGTGAGGCCTGGATTGATGTGTTCTCCATGGCAACCTAGATTGATGTGTTCTCCATGGCGATTGTAGCATGATTGATGTGTTCTCCATGGCGATTATAGCATGATTGATGTGTTCTCCTGTGAGGACAGGATTGATTAGTTCTCCTGTCGAGGCATCCTACCCATGCAGTTTGGGACTCATGGGAAGTACCTCTCATCTGATCAATGAGCAGGGAAATGAAGTTAGGGACCATAGTAGTACCGATGGACGCATCGTTGTATCTACCGTACTCCCTACGCTAGGATGACCTCCATTGATCTGGGATCAATGATACTGGTCTGGGACCAGTGGTAGGAGTTGTACCATACTATGACGCTGACTTCGGACGGTTGAGACTGGTCTGGAACTAGTGGTACATACTCTGAGACTGACTTCGTGTCAGTGCAGTACTGGTCTGGGACCAGTGAGAGGTACATACTATGACGCTGACTTCGGGTCGGTTGAGACTGGTCTGGGACCAGTGGTAGGAGTTGTACCATACTATGACACTAACTTCGAGTCGGTTGAGACTGGTCTGGGACCAGTGGTACATACTCTGAGACTGACTTCGTGTCAGTACAGGACTGGTTTGGGACCAGTGGTAGGAGTGGTACTCACTATGACGCTGACTTTGGGTCAGTTGAGACTGGTCTGGGACCAGTGGTACGCACTCTAAGACTGACTTTGGGTTAGTGGAGAATGTTATGAGACATTCTCGATCAATTCTTCTTCTTCATGGTTCAGCAGAGCTAAGCTGAGCAGAGCATAGCATAACATAGCAGAACAGAGCTGAGCTGAGCAGAGCATAGCAGAGCCAGCAGAGCATAGCAGAGCTGAGCAGAGCAGAGCAGAGCCAGCAGAGCTGAGCAGAGCATAGCAGAGCCAGCAAAGCTAAGAAGAGTTGGGCAAAGCAGTGCAGGGCACCGATGGCAGAGATAGTACAGTCGGACTTATGGATCACCGGATGGAGTTCTCCCTAGTTGAGAGGGAGTGTTAAATTGGCAACTAAGGCCAAACTCCATGTGGGTCAGCTTATTTATGGCAGCGGATATTTTTATTGGATCCATCTCGTCGAGAGGTGTAGGATTGATCCAAAGATCATCCGATTCCGATAAGTATTTATGGAGATATGAATTTATTTTGATTATGGATTTATTATCTAGCCGACCAACAACTTATGTAGGCTCAAGAAGCCCAAACGTCATGTCTATTCAACCTATACATTTTGGTATAAATAGAAGAGGATTTGATGTCATTTGCAACACACCTCTTCATGTGTAGTCTCCTCCTCTCCACGTCTGGGTTTTTGGTGAAGGAGAGAGACACCATGTGTGATACGTTAGTCTTCAAGTAATGCCCTAGCTATTGTACGTTGCCCTAGCCGCAGAGATCTGCCCGCAGTAAACCCTAGCCACAGAGATGTGGCCGCTGTAAACCCTAGCCACAGAAATCTGGCCGCTGTAAAAGAGGTCTCATATGCAGCCAAAGGAAAACGTTCTATCTGCATTGCCGTTGTGGAAGAGCCGCAGTCATAATGCTGTTCATGAGGAGACCATTATACACTACGCATACATAAGGATATATATACGCAGGGCAGACAATACAATGCAGCAAGATCTATATATGCAATGATACAGTAATTGCATATATATATATATATATATATATATAGTCAATATAGATATCAACGCACAACTTTCACACTTAGGAAATGCAATATATATACACGTAGACAATACGCAGATCAGGGAAGCAAAACGCAGCCAAAAAGGAGAAATATTCACACAGGTTTCCATACGATGTAATACGCACAACATGGACACCTTATCCAACGCAGTCATAAAAGAGACATATACGCAGATCAGGGAAGACATGTAAAACGCAGCCAAAAGGAGAACTGTTCACGCAGTAAAAGAAGACATGTTCACGCAGTTAAGAAGATAAGAATTTTGCATACTTCCTCTCGGAAATTTCAGGTGTGGTAGCCGCAGTCAAAAGATAAGGTATTCGTATATGCAGTGATCTAAACTCAGGTACAACAGACCTGCATTCAAGGGTGATAGATCACATTATAGACTACAACTCAGATTATTATAATCCGCAGATCACAGATTGATGGAACAATTAGAAGGTTGGACCTAGCCATTGCCAAGCAGTTACAGCGTGAAGGATCCATGTTAATGGCACGTAGCTGTAGGTGACAGCGTGGCAAATCCAAGGCTGTCTATAGCAGTCTTGACACCTGATCTTAGTGGTTCGTCTATAGTAGTTTAAGCATGTTGGACAACATAATATAACAGTGATTAGAAGATGAAAATCTCGGACGAAGGGACTGTGTTATACACAGCAGTCCTGAGATATCTCGGTAAAATCTCAGTGGCAGTACAAACATCTTGTACAGCAGTGACATGGAACTATAGCCTAGCTGCTTTGCTAGGCTGTAAGCCATAGCAAGCAGCTAAGGCTGACATGTATATGAACTAAAGAATGATGCACATTAATAAAGGGCAGCATGTTAAAGGGCAGCATGATAATGGGCAGTATGATGAACATGGACAGCATCATGAGATATATGGGCAGGATGATGAATATGGACATCATGAGGTATATGGGAAGTATGATGTAGATCATGGACAGCATGATGTATGGGCAACGTATGAGATCATGAGCAGCATGATGGTGCTACATGGTAAGGTGCAACAAATGGACGAGATGCAGAACGATGATAGGTGAAGGAGTCACCTTGGAGAATCAGTTGAAGCAGAATGTCTTCAACTGATCTCATCGTTATACAAAATGATCTATGCTCAGATCTAGATAAGTCAAAGTGTTGACTTATGTTGTAAATGTACTTTCTCTCTCTTTCTCTTTCTCTATTGAACTTTGAAGAACATAAAAGAAGAATTGATCAAGGGCTTCCCCACACATTGTGGGGTTTGTCCCTGGCTTGCGCCACATCTTGTGTCCTCTTGTCTTCTGCGATTTATATTTATGTTCTATCTGCAGTTTACTTTATGCTGATGTGATTTCTAATATGGAAAAGAAATTAAATAAATTGCTCTAGCATAGAACATACCTAAAATTAACACACTGTTACTGCTGCACTGCAACTCAATTACTGAGAAGTAAATAATTGACCTACCCAACTACTGACATCCTTGTCAGGCTCGAAACCCTACTGATGCTGAGGCTCTCTCTGCCGCTATCCTATGCTCCCTCTGCTACCTCTGCGTTGTTGCAACAAACTCTATGCCTCTCGCACCGCTGCAAACACCTCTGTGCCTTCTTGCACCGCTGCAACATCCTTTGTGCCTCTCGCACTACTGCAACATCCTCTGTGCCTCTCGCACTGCTGCAACCCTCTCTGCGCTGCCAAGGACTACTACACTCTAGCACTCTCTGCAGCTCTATCTGCATCTGCTTCTATCAACATCCGCCATCTTGCTACTGTCACTTCGGGGCTCCTGTAGCCAGATATGATCCAAGAGTTTGGGTACCTCAAGGATCCTGCCCCTCATCTCCTGTAGTCCTCCTAACTACAGCTTGATGTCTCCCCACCTCTTCTCTAGAGGTACATGAGCACTCATGGCACAATCGTCATCATCCTCTACCTCCTTTTCTGCCTTTGCCGGCATTGCCTTGGAGTCAGACGCCTCTCTCTTATTCTTCTTCCTCGGACACTGATTTGGATGATGGCCTAGTTCCCCACAGTTTAAGCACTTTATCTTGGAGAGGTCCTTCTTCTTCCTCTTCCTCTGTTATCCCGCAGATGCTAGAGCTGCATCCTCTTCCTCCTCTTTCTTGACGCGGTCTCCTTTGCTAATACTTCCCACCTTGGTCAGCTGTGTGAGCTCTTCTTGACGAAGAGCTACCCATAGTTCTTCCCAATCTGGAAGATGCTCTCTGCCCAAAATGCTTTGGACAAATGTCTCCTACTACTCAGAGACTGTGTTCAGGGCGGTCCTCACATTAACTCCTGATCCGGCGTGGCTCCTATGGAATTCAATTGGTCTCGAATCTCCTTCAATCTACTGAGGAAGTAATCTACCCGCTCCCCCTTCTTCATCTAATACGACTGCAGCTGATTCTCCAGTAGCATCTTCCTCTGCACGAAAGTGCCTTGAATGTCGTCAAGGTGTCCCACATTTCCTTTGCCGTATTCTTCTCGGCAATATGCTGAACGATATGATCCTTGACCCCATCAACGATTATGCATTTTGCCTTGGCCATTGCATCCTCATACCTTTCGTTATCAGCTGGGTCGACTGAGATAGTCACGGTTCTCAAGGCAAAGGCCTTGATGCGATGTCTATCTAGAACAGACAGGATCCTTGTCTTCCAAATGACAAAGTTGGACTCCCCGTCCAGCCTGTCTTGATCCCTCGGTCCATTCATGGCCATCTCTGGTCTTCTTTTCGACTTCTCTGAGTCTCTACTTCCCTCCTGGAAGTTCTCTGCTAGACTCCCTCTGAGTCTCGATTTCCCTCCTGGAAATCCTTCTGCCAATCGTCGAATCACACCTCTCCGATCTCCTATGCACCTGCAACATTGATATGGATTTCTTGGCTAGAAATCCGCCTAGCTAGCGATGCCCTCTATCTTGGTTCTGTCCCATTAAGTACTGTTCTGCCTCGACAACAACAACACCCTACCAACTTCACTCTCCGCAATCTGCCCACATTTTCCTATGCCCCAACAACTGAAGAACTAAGCCTCTAGGCTTTGCGCAATCTTGGCAAGGTTGATTTGCTCCCCTACCCAACTGCATCAACCCTCCTGGTCTTTGCGTGGCTCTTCGTGAGCCTCTTCTTCCTTCCTTTGCTTTTGCTCTGGCCTCTCTTTGGCTCGAACTAATGACACAGACCCTCTGCGTCAACCCTTCTTTGTTGCTTTCTTCCTAGGAATAACTTCTGTCACTCGGGACAACTGTTTCTGCTGCAAATTCTCTAATTCAACTGGTGCCTTCAACTCTCCTGTGATCTGCAACGCTCTAATACCATGTTGAAATTTCTAACTATTACTTGTTAGAAATTTTATCTGTATTCTCTGGTTTATATCACCTACTTGTTTAATTACTAACAAGTTATTTAACCATATAAACATTGAAATAAACACAATACAGTCTCAACCATCTATAGATCAACAACTAAAATAAATAGGCAAACACACAAGGGACATCGTTATTTTTGGACAATCATCCCTGGAAAAACCCAACTTGGGAAAACCGGTGCAATTGTTCTGAGGGTTTTATTATTAAGCAACTTTTCTTGAGTGCACTCGGTGCCAAACTGGCTCCCTCGATACAGATAAATAATCTGGTAGTAATACCTCTCTTCGGAAGCAAATATTCTGAAAGTCACCCCACGAAACCCTCTCCAGCACAATCTGAAGCAGGATGTTAGCCCTCCTGGCCTATGCGTCAGCTTGAAACCCTTTGCGTCAGCCCTCTGAGGCTCTGCGTAGCCTCTCTGGCCCTCTGCATCACTTCTGCAGCCTCTGCGTGGGTGACGCAGGGCCTTCTGGCCTCTACGCAATCACTACTAGCCTCTGCGTGGCTCCCTATGGCTCTACGTCTGCCTCTTTGCCTTTGTGCTGGTCTTCCAGCACTATCTTTGCCTCTTTGCCTTTGTGCTGGTCTTCCGGTACTATCTCTGCTTCTCTGCCTCGTACTCATTGCCCCTTGCTACAACTCTGATCACTGGTTCGATATCTCTTAGCAAACCCCGCTTTAGAGAATCGAATTCACTGATCACTGGTGTATCTCCCACTGACCCTCAGGCCTCCTCTTATACTTTTTCTGTTGAGTCTTCAACGACCGAGATTACATCTCTAATCAACGACTAAAATTAGATTTGGTTTGATCATGTCATTTAACCTTCTAACCCAGTTTTATATTAATACCCATTAATATTTTTATTTTCCTAAGTTTAGACTTAGGAACCCATTAAAAATATTAATTATTTTAATATCTCCTTCACTGGGTAGAATTTCCCCAAACCATTTTTGGGTCTTGGAGATCTCATGTGCTTTAGCCTCTCCACCAATTTTCATGGTTAGAGCACATCCAATGTTACCCCAAATCAATAAAACCCTAGCTCTAGAAACATTCATAAAGTCATCAAAGTGTGGAGCAATGATATTCTTGCCGATTCTGAGCACACATTTGCTGATGGTTATTTTTCAGGTCTTACATTTTGATTTTGAAGACTTGGCATACTCGACAGTCTGTGGCTTTGGAGCATTCGTCATTAAATGGAACCAAAAAAAAAAGTCTCCTTCTAACAATAGATGCATAATATAGAATAAAGCATCTTAAAATTCCCAAAATAGGATTGGAATTATATATATGTGTGTGTGTGTGTGTACATATATATATATATATATCAGAAAATTTGAACCCGAATCAAAATTAACCGTTGCTGATCGCAAACTTGAACCCGAACTGTGTGACTTTGTCTGTAACTAAGATGAATTTAAAGTGACAAATAAACTAATTTGTGCATTTACTATTTATTGTGGTAATCTTTGCTCTTCAAAATGCCTTTGATTACTGGATAGTGCAAGCTTTGATCTGGTGGATTTAATGTAGCCTTACAAAATGCCAGGCACTAGTCTATTTTTGTGTTAAGGTTTATTATTCATCTTGTGATTTGATTCCGATGAGTTTTGTACTTTTATATATTGCTGTTGTTTGTACTTTGTAGGTTATTGCAACTTGGGGAGTTGGCAACAACATTGACTTTCTTTCTTTGTCATACACACGACATGCAGAAGACATTATACAAGTAAGAAGGATGACATAAAGTTGCGTTCTGTCATGTTCTGAGCTTTGTGCTATTACTTCTAGCTACTATGATGGATCTCACATTTAAAAAATTCTATCAAGCTCTTTTTCTGGAACCGAACTCATAATGTTATCTTATGCGTTTAATTTGTTGCCTGACCTGTTTCTATGGTGCCTGTTTTTTCATATTCTTTTACAACTTTTAAGTAGATGCATTATATTAAACATCAAATATGAAGCCATTATCATATGTACCTCTGAAATCATTCTGAATTGACAATGATTTTATGAGGTGACAATTTTTACTTCTGGCTTCATTAGTAAATGATGATGTAAAATTGTTTGTTTTATTTCTGTGACATGTGACTTGCCCCTTATAATTGAATAACCTCAAATAGTGAGTGCTACATCTTCAAAGGATTTTATATTGACAGTTAAACCGTAGTTAACTTACTGTATCAGATATATTAGGGGACACCTAGAAATTTGTCTTCATTAGTAAATGACGATGTAAAATTGTTTGTTTTATCTCTGTGACATGTGACTTGCCCCTTATAATTGAATAACCTCAAATAGTGAGTGCTACATCTTCAAAGGATTTTATATTGACAGTTAAACCATAGTTAACATATTGTATCAGATATATTAGGGGACACCTAGAAATTTGTTTGCTTGATGCTAACTTTGCATTGATATAAAACATTTTTCCTCCTTTTGTCTTCTATAGACCCGTGCTTATCTTAATGGGCTTGGGAATCTTCATCAGACACAGATATTTGCTAAGATAGACACTATAGAGGTATATGGTGTATCACTGAATGAAGTCTCCAAGTTTTAATCTCTTCTTTCCATGTTTAATCCATCTTAGATACGCACATTGCACAAGAAGCAGTTTCTTATTTGAATCTTAATATACATACAACTTATGTTGCAGGGTTTAGAACACTTTGATGAGATCTTGCGAGAGGCCGATGGTATTGTCATTTCACGTGGTCATTTAGGAATATATCTTCCACCAGAGAAGGTAGCCTTCGATATTTGGTGTAAACATTTTTGATATTTCCATTTCCTGTTGTTTTTTTCTCATAGATAAATGAATATTGTTGTCTTTGTAATTTTACTACAAGTATAGTTGTGCACTTGTATGGAGATGTCTTATAAATTTGTGCTTTTACTAAATACAAACTTAATGTGTCTCTGGAGTATAGGGTAATAATAGACAGGATTGATGGAATCATCTGAGATGCTCTCTTGGTAAATTTTATTCATTTGGGATTGTAATTTTTGTGTCAAGGGAGGTTCAAATTCTTTACAGCTTCAAATAAGTGATATTTACATAGGTAATAGATGCAGTATAGCAGTGTGAACAAGTAGGAAAATCAAATTGTTTGGAGGACCATTAGTATGTTGATGATGCCATCCCTCACTGCCAACAATTTTTGTAGATTAGATTAGTTATAAGGGCATCTGCAAGCTGGAAGTTAGGAGACAGCTTATAGAAGCAGTGCTGGTTTTTTTATTTAGGTTCTTGTTGAAGTATTACCAGCTTTCCTATTACATGTTTTCTGGTTGTGAGTTCTATTGAATCTGGATTATATTATACATGCTCTTCTTATGGTTGACATATTGAGCAATGTTTTATTTAAGTTTTTAACTGGGGCCCTGCACTGATTTTGATTAGCAAGAGAGTTTCCACCCTGAAATGCCAAGCCTTTAGTACTATGAGACTATGAGTTTATTCATGTTATGGTTGAAAGCTTTGTTTAGTGTTTTTAATTGAACTAGGTATTTGGATTGGGTCAAAATATGTGGCCTTATCCTTACCACAAGAAAAATATGATAAGTGCCTGATTAATGTTTCTGTACTTAGCAATTTCCTTCCCATGCGGTGAGGGTAAGGTTCCAGGAATTACATTTATGTGGAAATTTATAATATCTGCCCTTTAAAACACTACAAATTTCACCTTATTTATTTGAGGTTCCTTGGATCTATTTCATTGAATTCTCATCTTTACAGCTGTATCTGAAGTATAAATTACAGTAGCAATATACTTCCCTTCCACCCAACTGAATCAGTAGGAAAGCTCAAAAACTAGACGCTCTCCTTTATCAAGTGGATCCAAAAATTACATTAGTTATAGCAGATTTATTTCAGCAGTAAATCTGATTTCTAGTTTCTTCTCAGTATGCTAAAACCACGGTTGCGGGGTAGCAACTCCCCTCTCATGCCCCGCTCCCAATTCGTGCTCCGAGTGGGAGAGGGCTTCTTGAAAAAAAAAAAAAACGCTCCCTGGTTTTTTGGGAGCGTTTAGTGTTTTTTACAATTTTTTTTTTGCAGTAATACAATTTTTTTCAAAGAAACAAATAAATTTTGAGTGGGGCAGCCTAATGATCAAGCCTATGGCCTTAGTATTGATATGCGATTCATGGTAATGTTAAATTCTTAAATTTTTTATTGTCATCTTTTACTTAAATTTGTAACATTACCATGAAATGACTCAGGATGTTTGAGAGTGGTTCCGACCTCATTGGATATTATATGGAGAAAGTAGAATTTTAGATTTCATTCAAAATCCAGCAGACTTATCAGTTTTTCAGGATTTAAAGATTGGAGGGATTGCAATGTTTCCATTGGATTTTGTCATGTATTAGGGTATGGAACTCGTATTTAATCAAGAGCACCAATCCCTCTATGTACCTTGATGTTAGTGACATTGGTTGTCGAACTCTTCTATCATGACCCTCATAAAATGTACGCATCACTCAAATAAAATCTTGACTTGACATGCTATGCTTTTTCTATCTTATGTTAATGCTTAGAGGGTGATATTAATGACAAAGATCCCTATATAGATCTAGAGGTAATGACAAAGATACCTCTGGATATTAATGCTTAGAGGGTGATATTAATGACAATGATCTTGATTTTCCAACAAGACTAAAAAATTAGACATTTCTCGTGGCGGCAAGAGGCCCAAGCATTAGCAATAGATAATAGATTTACTTGTCTTTTCTAGTTTCTAGTAGTTTTTATAACTACTGACTCTTTCATATTTATTATGATATTTTTTGTGAACAATATATGAGAATTTATGTTTGAAGTTGGCAATTATAACTCATTAGTAATGAATTATGAATATGATGCTTCGTGAAAGTTGAAAGTTGTTTCATTTCATTTCATGTTAGATATTATTTGTTGTAACGGTTACACTTAGCTTACAAGTACAACTTTGGTGATCAATGATGATAAATGTTATATATTGAATTTTGAAATCTTGAAACTTTAATATTGATGAATCATGAGACTCAATATGTTGTATGTTACTATGTTACTAACTTGTGGACATGGTTGATGAAGATTATAACTTCTAGATGATTGTTGTTATATCGTTCAATCTATGTTTTTAATATTTAATTCATCATTTTACATGCTTTTGTTGACATATATGCATCAAAATATAAAAAATAAAATAAAAATATATTATATAAAGAACACTCTCGGAATCGCTCCCAAACCGAGAGCTTCTGAAAATATCACTCTCGCCCCTGCTCTGCGTTTTCGCTTCCGCTCCCAAGTAACCTTGGCTAAAACACATCACATTCTTGGAAATATTGAGAGGAGGGTGAATCAATATTTCTTTTCAATTTTTATTTTACCAGTTAAATTCTTCACAATTTAAATCAAATCAATGTATAATAATTGTATTATTAATCAAAAAGAAATTGTATACAATATAAATATGTTCCCAAGCTCCAACTTGGTTTTGATGAGGCTTCGACCCTATCTATCCAAGGCACCAACCTTGAGTTTAGGAGCACCAACTCCAAGGACACCAATCCTATGAATGCTTTGTATTAGAGAATATGTAATGAGAATCTTCACGTATCACTTCACTTCATTGGTTTGTCAAGTCTATCACTGCTGCCAACTCAACTACCTTGTATCAGCCTTATAAGTTGTCCAGTCATAGAGATTCCATGTCTTCAACCTCTATCCCACAGGAAAACTCAATACTTGTTGGTCCACACAAGTCTCTTTTTAGATTAGCCCTGTATTGCAGTTACATCACTGTCCTGAACAATTGCTGCCCATAATCCTCAAAGTAAATTGATCCTTGAACTGTCCACAATTTTCTGCAAAAGAAATGACCCTGTAATTGTTAATGAATAGTGGAGAGGACACCTAATCACTGTCCAACTCAAGCCAAGAGAGCACTATCCATAGTAGCACTGTCCACAGTCAAGGTAGAGGTTAATCAACAGTTAGGGGAAGATTGTCATCACACTTAGCCCGTAATGATGTTGTTGTAGTAGCCTCCAGACAACACTGTATAATGTTACTAGCCTGTACTAGGTGTCCGCATTGCAGCAGAAGGAAGGTCTTAAAACACAATCCTTACTCAACCCTAATCTACAGTCAAACAGTTCGAAGTCCTGAGAAATAGTCCATAGTTCTGAGCAAGCTCTTATACCCCAAACACAAACCTTACTCCGCCCTAATCTACAGTCAAACAGTGCATAGTCCTGAGCAATAGTCCACAGTTCTGAGCAAGGTCTTATACCCCAAACACAAACCTTACTTCGCCCTAATCTGTAGTCAAAACAATCTGCAATTCCGAGTAATAGTCCGCAGTTTTGAGCTGTCCTCCCTAGAAACAAATCCGCAATTCTGAGCTTGTATAGTTCACGAGATGTGGACTTGTTGTGTCTTTCTTTTCTTAATGAATCTGAACTTGTCTGTCCTCCAAAAGTGCAGAGTTCCTTCTATATATTTACTCTTTTGTGCATGAAAAACGAAGGGACGTGTCTCCTAGCTAAGCCGACATGAGTTTGACAAGGTAAGGTCGGCTCATTGGCAGATTCTTGACTTAAATTTGTAAAATCTTGTTCTCTCTCATTATTTGGAATTTTGGGACACATAATAGCTCATTAGAAAGGTAAAATTATGCCCTTTCGGATGCTCCATGCCTCATGTGAAATTCCTTTTCTAAGTTAGAGAAAAATATTATTTCATGTGACTGATCCTTTAATAGTGCAAAACACGGAGGCATGGCAGAATGCCTTTGGGCTTCTTCATGGTTTTGGTTTCTTAATTGATTATCATCATCATATCCTACCTGCTTCATTTCATTGATATCCTTGTCTTCTTCAGTATATTGACATCAATGAAAACTATACT